>MU155222.1:0-65628 GCA_015484465.1 Pholiota conissans
ATGATGGCAATCTCCGTGTCACAACTGGAGCTTTTGCACGCCTTCAACCAATCAAAAGGCGGCTTTGATTATTTTATGAATATTTAAGTGACATTCGCATATTCATCCCTGCATATGTCGTCATATGCAGCGGGGACTTGGTGAAAATTTTCTCGTGAAAGCAAAGACCAGGAAGTAGGAAGCAGTGCACATCAAAAGTAGAAACCAAATAAACATATCAATTAAATCTAGCCGTGCGATCAAGATTTTGATGGAACTAGACAACAAAACTACGTATTTGAGCAAATTTACGTAGTAAAACTAGAGGGTAGGAAGCTCGATTTGTTGATGAAAAATAACGTCATAAAAATTTGTACTTGCATATAAATTTCTCACCCTAAATACCGAATACCAAATTCATTTCTTTGTTTGACTTTCTTAGCTTGAAAACGGCATAGTGCGGCAGAGACACTGCCACTGATGTCGGCGAAGGGATTTTCACGTTGTTGCGGTGACATCAAGTTATCCTTTCTTCCTCTTACACTCCTATTTACAGCTGAGAAAGAACAGATAATGGCGAGTGCTGCCATTCTCGTTCCTCAGCGCCAGCGGTCGCCCTCTCCGTCGCCCTCTACGTCGTCGTCACCGGGTGCGAGACACGGGTACGAGAGTCCCCTACCCCAACACAGGCAAAGCCTGCTTTCACCAACGTCGGTCGTGTCATCATCGGCGGCATCGTATCGGACAGCGCCGCTATCACCCAATTCCCGGTCCTCGGTGGCCCTCTCCATGTCCTCACATTCATCGGCAAACACCGTCAACGCCGCATACCGAGAGCGAGAGAACGATCCGCCCACGCCCATGCTGAATCCATTATACGCCCACACCGTAGGGAAGGGACAGGACATTCAGGAGATACACATCGTGAAGGTCACGGAGGATCGAGTTCAGATCGAGTCTGGCCCCATGCCGCAACCGTTCATCGAGCGAGTGGGAAAGTCTGTTCTGCAAGCCATCCAGCCGGAGAGCAACTACGCACATGCTGGTCCGCCGCCACCGTCACCTCCTGCCAGTGTAGACCACAGAGCTGAAGAAGACGAGCACGAGTATAGTCGGGTGGATACACACACGTCGTCATCTCCAGTGCCACCATATCCCGCGCCGGTCCTGCGCCAGGCTCAGTCAGACTCTCCTGCTTCTTACCATCAATATCGAGCGCCCAGCGACGGCGACATGATTTTGGAACGCATACGGTCGACATCGACATCAACAACATCTACGACGACTGCATATAACCGCCCGGGCTTGACGCCGACGCCGCCTGCTGTGCTACATCGGTCGTCAACCGACACGAAAACATCACTCCGTGCTGTAATAACTGCGCCTACTCCTCCAGTATCGCCGCAACTACCCCCTTCCTCTGTCTCTGAAGCCTCATCTTCGAAAGCGCAAAGCCACCTATCCGTAGACGGCTACCTCCATCCACCCTCCATTACCTCCGTTCGACCAACGCGGCGTAACACGACCGGGTCAACCCCCCTATCGACGAAACACCGGCCGCATGGCAAAGGCGCTTCCCAGCCGTACGATGACGCAGGCATGGCCGAAGTTGGAGGAGGAGTATCGTTGGAGCTCGAGTCGGACATAGAAATACAGGCAGAGAGGATTAGGCGGGAGCGTATGTCGAAGCGCGCCAAGGCGCAGCAGGAGGCTGAGGCGGCGCTCACCCGGAAGGCGGGCGAGAAGGACGCGGGCGATGGTGCCCAGGACGCTCCGCTCGTGGGCAACCTCATCGGCGAGGACCACGTGAACTATGTGCTAATGTACAACATGCTCACCGGCATCCGGATAGGCGTGCGTCATTTCTGTTCTTTTCGCGGCGCAGTAGGGTTGATACTAATCTATTTTTGTCTCTCTACCAGGTGTCGCGGTGTCAGGCCAAGGTCAAGCGATCGCTAACGGATGAAGATTTCGTTGCAAAGCACAAGTTTTCGTTTGATATGTATGTCATTTCTCCCTTCAGTTGCATTGCTGCGGTACACTGATGCTGTGCGTGCAGTGTTGGGAATGAGCTGACGCCGTCGGCGAAATACGACTTCAAATTCAAAGACTATGCGCCTTGGGTGTTCCGCTATCTCCGCGAGGACAGCTTTCAGCTCGACCCAGCGGACTACCTCCTCTCACTAACGGCCAAATACATCCTCTCCGAACTCGGCTCGCCAGGAAAATCAGGTTCCTTTTTCTACTTCTCTCGCGACTACCGCTTCATCATCAAGACTATCCGCCATTCCGAACACAAATTCCTGCTCAGCATCCTCCCACAATATTACGCACATGTCCAGGAAAACCCACATACGCTGCTTAGCCGGTTCTACGGCCTGCATCGCGTGAAGCTGCCACATGGACGCAAAATCCACTTCGTCATCATGAACAACCTCTTCCCGCCGCATAAGGACGTGCACGAGACGTACGATCTGAAGGGCAGCACGGTGGGGCGCGAGTATCCCGAAGATAAGGCGGCCAAGAATCCTCGTGCGGTGTTGAAGGACCTCAATTGGATTAACAGGGGCAATACACTGGAGCTCGGTCCTGAGAAGCAGGCGTTGTTGACGGAGCAGCTGCGGCGAGACATGGAGTTTTTGAAGAGCGTACATGTTATGGATTATAGTTTGCTGGTTGGGATACACAATATGGCGAGAGGAAACAAGGATAATCTCCGGCGGAATACGCTCAAAGTGTTCTCGGTGCGTGCTATATTTGGATATATGCGCTGTTGGTGAGTCTAACCATGTTTTTTTTTTTTCGTGGCCATTAGCCCATCCTTCCTGAGACGCGGCGGAGCAAGCTCTCGCAGGTTGGTTCATCGTCTCCCGAAGCAATTGCGATGCGCCGGGCGATGCGGTCGTCGGATCCTAAGCGTCTCGGAAAACATACTGTACGTCTTCCGGAGGAAGATACGGGCGATCGTCAGCAGTTCGTGTTCTACCAGGATGAAGGAGGCTTACGTGCGACAGACGATAACAACGACCCACTGAACACGATTTATTATCTTGGTATCATCGACATTCTGACGCCGTATAATTTCTTCAAGAAGGTCGAGCATGTATGGAAGGGAATGTCTGCGGATCGCGTATGTGCTCTGTTTTTTCGTCTTTTGCCGTTGGACTGACGTTGTATTGTGGCCGTTTTAGCATAAGATTAGTCCTGTAGAGCCTGGGGAATATGGGGACCGCTTTTTCGCGTTCATGAAAGCTATCATGCGCGGCGGTGAAGGTGGGGAGAAGTTCAAATCGGAATAAGCACCGAGTTTACGCTCTCTGTTCCCCTCTTTTTACTTCCAGCCACGCGCCCACGCACCCCGCATGCGCAAGCATGCTCGTGCTGCTGTGGACTATGATCCTCCGTATGAGGAGACCTTCCTCTACCCTTCTCAAACCTGACCGACACCCCACGCTCCTTTGTTACTGACTCCATCCCCTTCGGCACTTTTTACCTAACTAGCCGGCTCAGCCATCATGTGATGGTGCCCAACAATGCCAGGCCACACCCTCAACTTAGGACGAGCATAGCTCTCCCTAGAGGCTTTCGCGCGTTGTGCATTATGCTGTACAGGACAGCTCTCCGCACAGAGTGAGAGGCGATGATCGCCGATGGATGATGACTCCCTCCGCTCAGACGCCTCCCGTCGTTATTCCTATCCAACGCCTGTGCATTGCTGCCATCCATAGGGATGATGCGGCCGGCTTTCACGCTCCTTATTTACTGTCTCGCTCTCTCTGACTTTCTGACACGCATTTATCTCCTCATTATCATTATTCTACTCTACCAACTTTACGGATCTTACACCCTCTCTCTCTCTTTGTCCTGCATACCCCCATATTTATCGCTCATCGCCATCGTCTACCTGTTCGATCCGATATGCCATCCATCCATCCATCCGCCCCTCCCACTCCAACTCCCACCCCACTCGAAAATCAGCATCAGTTACTGATGCTTTCATGCCGCTCTTGCAATGTACGATCTTGCATTTCCGCTCATTCGATTTACTCCAGTCATTCCTTCTTTATCATCTTTCTCTTTGTCGCTTCGGCTTACTTACCTACCCATCATTGACGTTGTACATATCTCTTCATTCTAATTTTTTTATTCATCATCTCGTCCTTTTTCTCGCTCATCTCTGGCGTTCTTTTCTTTATACGTAAACATTGTATTATTTTCTTTTTTGGTTTTTAGAGGTTGGCAGACGTAAAGATTACATATCCATGCAGCCAGAGACCCTTTGGACTCCTCTGTCGGTTTTCTCTTCCCGAGCTGAATATCATATATCTAGCTGCTGCTAGATTTCGGACCCTTCTCGTGTCAGATCCGTAGTGGCACTATTAGTGATACTTTCCCGAATTATTTTGACAACATGCATATGATATATAAATTAGAGATATATCGAGTAGTATAAGTATATGCTAGTAGACAGGAATTCACAGATTCAACAGGTACATCCAAAGCTTTGCTGACCTCCAGTATTTTCTATGAACCATTTATGCTCAGCGCTCAAGCGCTCACGCCTGGTAGAGATTGAATCAGACGCGATGTCTATACTCGTGCCACAATGTGACTAAAAGACTCTGACACGGTCACATATTCCAGCTCTTGAGCCTGAGTTGAACCTGCACGACGAGTGTAATGAAAGATGGTATACAAACCTTGTACTCAACCTATTTTTACTAAAACTAACGTCCCGAATGATAGGATTATTACTTCTGCAAGAACATAGCACGATGTCTGCTCTTCTCGATCTTGATGAATATTTTTCATCTTTGCGCTGCAGTCCAAAAGCGCTTTCCTCAACAGTGCGACGGTTGAACGTTAAACTCTTGGATCATTGAGAACGGCGACAAGGGGCCTTCCATGCTGTGACTCCATGGTTGGGCCGAGAATGAGGAAACTTGTATAGCGCAATTGGCATCGGCGTATGCTAAGCAAGGACTTCTCGCTAGTACCTTTTCCTTCCCGGCCACTCGAACGTCTTACGATATCTATCATGCCATTTTTCCGACATTAGCGTATCAACTTGTTTCAAACTTTCCCCAAACCGAACATTTCATTCGGAAAACTGTCGCTAATGATCCTTACATTTTCTCCCCTCACACCCGGCAGACCCAACTAAAGAAGTTAATTATGGATCCCGTCACCGCTGCCACAACATCACTCCGACACTAGTCTGCGTCACCAACCTCATCACCCACGATTGTTCGTTATTGACGTTTTAAACATTCTGGCCGATATTGGTAAAGAAATTGCAACTGCCAAATATCCCTATCGTTTTTTTGGTTTGCGGTCATTCGACGCCTAAGATTGCAAATTATCTGTCGGGTATCATGTTTACTGACAGCATCGTATACAACATAGACATAGATGCTTTACCGCGACAAACCGCACTGGGATATCTGCGTATTGGGTTTTCTGAGTTGAAGGAGATACATCCTCTGCGGTCAAATATTCCACAATCATGGCCTACGGATGCAGCTATCATTGAATTAGCAAGACGCACCTTTAATAACCCAATCAGTAGGCTCGATGCTATCCTGCGGTACCCGACTGCGAACCACTGGAGCTTGTCACCCAACACGATCTTGTCATCCAAGATGCCCTATATGACTTATATGCTCATATACTTTCCTTATCTGACGACCTGGTACACTTTCGAAAAATTGTTTCCGTTCTTCTCGTCAAGCGCGGTATTGATGATGGCCTTGGCAGCTTTGATACACTTGCTATGCTCGACGCTCTCCTTGCTTTCGAGCCTGGAACGGTGGAAACATCCCTTGCGGAATTTCGATCGCTGGTACACTTTGCTGGCCCAAACACAAGAATCCGAATGCACTCAGTCCTTCAACAGTTTTTCGTAACTGAGTCAAAATCAGGACAGTATTTCACTGATGTCAGAACTAGCCACGAATTGCTTGTCAGAGGTTACACGCGACTGCTGAATCGCATCAAGTCTACAAGTCGTACCATGCTTTTTGTGATGGGTTCTTTTCTGACATTTGCTAGTCTCGACTCCTACGGAAGAAACAGTTTTTGTTGCTCTGCTGATGAATCTATATAAAGCTTCGTTTAAGCCTGATCTTCAGGTTGTCTTGCGAAATTTTAATTTCATGCTGTTCTACAAAAAATATGAATCTATCACAGCAGAATATTGTGGTGATTCAATGATAGATGACCAGATTTTATCGATGTCAAAACCACAGGTCCTTGGCATGTTCAGCTCTTCTACCACACGATTCTTGACAAAGGTCTGTAGTAAAGTGATGCATCCAATTAATTTATGGCTCACACAGTGATTTTAGGAAATTCCTGACCGAGACAAGCTATATGACTTCCATGTCAGTGCTATCGAAAGCGCCTACGGATTTGATGTATCAGCCCTAGCTTCACTTAACTCTTTGCTGGCGAAGGAACGCTTTTCCGACTGGGTAAGTTTGCATAGCGTGCTCTTGATTTCCACGAATTACAAAATTCCTGTTTACCCTTTCTTCAGAAATGTACCATGCTGATATATGATAGGCCACATACGAACTGCGAAAACAACCCCTCTGCTGTCGAGGGTTTTATGGCGGGCTCTATATTCCATTATACTGAATCGCGCCAGAAAACTTGCTGAACAGGACTCTTCTTTGAAAGTTGATTCCAAACACAATGCTTGGGCCTACACCTGCTTATATTTTGCATACCATGTAGTCTTCAACGACTCAAAGGGTTGGATGTCTCGCTCAGCTTGTTCACGATCGATTCTTCTCGGCATCTCTGGACTGTGCTGGGCTACCTCTCGAGCATGCTGATTACTCTTCTTTCCTTGTCGATCTGCTGGCCATGTTCGATCCTTCTGAACGGCATTTTTGAACACCCTCAGATCCGCGTTCAGTCCAAAGTCCTCAAGATGCAAATCTCGAAGTATGTGGAGGTATGTGTCGTATTCTGACCTTCATTGAGCCATATCTGAGAACAATACATGTCCATAGCGTCATGATCGTCGCCTTGAAGCATCTAAATTGCAGGCAATAAGATACAACTGGCCCCAACATGCAAGTCCGATGTAAACATTTCTTGCAGGGTATATAGTAATACATCTTTGACCTCAAACGTTCTGCGGATATAATTTCACCATAGAAATGCAAGCTTTCCTTTAGTTTGATTCGTATACCCATGTACACAGTATCTACTCTTGATAAAGTTGCGGTACCAGTGCAATGGAGTCGGGATATACTAGTCATCCTACTAGCAATATGTTTACGTACTTCGTAATATTTGTTTAACACAGGCGAAGATACATGGGATACATAAGCAAATATGAAAGGAACGCTACAGGCGATACTAAAGAGCTTACATGACAAGTCACAAAATTGCAAGCCTACTCATCGTCATCCCCAGAACTCGCCACGTCACTTTTTGCATCGTCGTTATCCTCTTCCTCCTCCTCCTCGGAATCACTCTGTTGGGCAGCTTTTGCCGAAGTGAAACCGGAAAGAAGGCCAGTGGTTCCAGCCCCACTTTTCGCTTGCGATTGTTTCCATGCATGCGCCATTTGCATAAATTTGAATGAAGTCGGGTTGGACTCTCTCTCGTCGTCCGCGAACACGAAGTCCCAGTCTATGTCAAAAATATCAGCGCTGAATACCCCAATTGCATTAAAAAACACAAACCTTCGACCATCTGTCCGGTTTCTTGGTCGACGTGGCGTACACGGGCTTGTATAGGCATCATGCCCTCCACCTTCTTGACATCCTCTGGCGAGCCGTGACTTTCCTCGAATGTCTTCCAGATGTGAAGGAGCGCAATACGCTGAGTAGAAAAAAAATAAGTAATACTCTACATCAGACCGAGACGGGTAACATACCTCCTGTTTTAGGCCTTTGCTCTTCAGATCTTTATAGCCACGTTCGAATACTTGTCTCGCAAGCACAGGGTCTCCTGGCACCATCTTGCGTTCCTGCTCTTCGTCCTCTTCTTCCTCTTCCTCTTCTTCGCGTTCGGCCCGTGGCAGTGGAATTGGCTCTGCCTCAAATGTTGCATACGAGATCCATACCTTTACGTGACCACTGAGTGCAATAAGACGCTCGTAGAGAGCGCGAGCGGTCTCTCGTTCACCCTCTTCAACCTCGAAGTCGATATATGCCTTCCAGAGTAGTTCAGGCATGGACAAAGGTGATTGTGAGACAGCAAGGTCGAAGATGGCGCGTGTACGGGCGAAGTCTTGCAGCTGCGCTTCGAGCTCGGCGAATTTGATCCATGCTGTTGAATTCGATGGGTCATACTAATATCAAGTTAGTGGTTTTTATGAAATATTAAGGGCAAATATGTTACCTCGAGGTATTTTTCATACAATGTTCGTGCGCGGTCGAACTCGCGAAGCTACAGAAAGCAGCTTGAGTAACTATGGCTAGAATAACGTATGAAGATTTACCTCAATTTCGAGGTCAATGTATCCTTTGAACAAAGCTTCTTTCGGACACATGCCAATGGCGGTACCCAAGATTTTGCGGGCGGCAGTTAATTCAAGCCGCCTGACCTCGAATTTGGCAAACATAATCCAAAGTTTAGCGAAAGTGAATTGTTTATGGGGGACAAGTTGGATTGCAGTTTGGTATATTTGCCGTGTTCTCGGATAGTCCTGAATATGCAGATGTTAGAATCAGGAAAATCAGGATGCTACCGTGCTTACCTTCGTTTCGATCTCTTCGAACATAGCATAATCCAGCCACAAGAAGATGTATCTTCTCCAATGCCTTTTCTCGCCACCAGGAGGAACTTGTGACACTGCCCTCTCGTAAACTTCGCGCACGCGTGCGACAGCGGCGTCAAGCTCTTCCTGGGTTGCGCCTTCTTCTTTGAGGTCACGGAGGGCACCTTCTTCCAATCGTGTATAGTCGAACCACACATCATAATTTCGACCGTCATGAGTCAGTTCTTCTTCATATTGAATACGGCGCTTGCCCAGCACAGTGTTTTCGAGTGTACTCCGTGTTCCATGTTGCTTTTCGAATTTGGTATATGAAGCATACAGCGCTGCGGATTTGGCTCGTGGAATGCGGGACAAGGCGAACTAATGTATATATGTGGGTCAGATGGTTTTCTCTACAGCAGGGAATGTCATGTACCTTGTAGATAACCCGCGCTCGCTCATACTCCTTCAAACGAGTTTCCATCTTAGCAAAAGCGCTGAAGACGGCTTGCGCCTTCTCCACTTGCTCTTCTTCGTCACCATAAAACTCCAGCGCGGTCTGGAACACCTCACGAGCTTTATCAACACGATTCCGCTCCTCCTCGAATTTCCCCCATTTAACCCATACCCGCGGCTCCGGTCTCACAGCTACCCACCTCTCGTAAATCGCACTCGCACGGTCGAGTTCTTGATATCTTTCCTCGAGCTTGATATACGCCTGCCATGCCTTGTCTTCTGGTTCCCACTGCATCCACCTCTCAAACACCTGTCGGGCACCAGGCACATTTTGCAGGAGCTCCTCTAGGTAGACGTATTTGTACCACAACTGGTCGACGCGGGGAAGGAGTGTTACAGCCCTGTCAAACAGGTTCCGGGCGTGTTGGACGTTACGCGACTTGAGCTCCATTTCGGTGTATGAAAGCCATAGCTGAACACTTCTTGGATCGACGTCAAGGGCACGCTCAAAAATGGATCGTGAGCGTGCAAATTCATTTTGTGATGCCTTGAGAAAGTGTTAAATAATATGTTCAGCTGGAGATGGTTACGATTTACCTCCCAGTTGGCGTATTGTAGCCATTCTTTTCTGCATCAGACTTGTCAGATAGAGTTAACGCAGTATAGAAATAGTCAGGCGCACATGCTTCCCCTTGTACGCCGAATCCTCTCCTCGAACTCCTTTCTCTTGCGGCCTCGGTATTCGTGAAGTTCCTCGAAATCTTCGACTCTTTGCTTTGGAGCGCGGAACGCTGTTTCTTGTCGTTCTTGAGCCTGGACATATATAAGACAGATGCCAATAAACACATATATTTTGACACTCACCTCTCGCAGAAGCTGCTCTGCTGTGATCTGAGAGAAGTATCAGTATGCGTAGAGGCATTAAGTGCAAAGTCATTTACTTGAATCGCAGCTGGTGCGCGATTTTTGATCCTAGCGAGGTATCAGCGTTGAACTTAATGTAGGTATGAATTAGAGCACCTCGGTGCACGTCCGTCTTGCATACTGATAACGATAGAACACTTGTAGGAAAAGTATTAGTCGCCAAGGTCGACGTTGATCAGAACCAAGGGAGTCGCTGTGAGTTCTAACCGACGTGACATATATCACGCGCGTGACATTGCTCAAAGCTTGGTGGCCACGACAAGAAAGGTATCATGCGTGTAAAGACAACACTTAGTGCAGTTCCACTTACAACAAATATACTATCATGAACATCATAACTCTATACAGAAAAGATTTGCAGATCACCGAAACCTTTCCAACTCTATGCTGTTGTGTCGTTATGTTCTCCCTCGCCTTCCTGATCAGCGCCGCCAAGCGTCAGCTCATCAAAGCCTTCTAGCAGCTCATCCAACTCGATGTCAGGGAAATCAGCCTCTTCTTCTTCTTCATCCTCAGGATTTTCAATGGCCGAGGGTGGTAGTACTTCCACCGGTTCGGGAGCGACCTCGTCGACGTCCATCGCGAATTGCGCCCTCTTCTTCGATTTCTTGGACGGTGGCTCTGGAGGCACCATCGCGACCTCAGGCGCTTTGTACAAGTTAATGCCCGCCCGAAGCTCTGGATCCTCCTCAAGGTCCCTAAGGAACAGCTCGTAATCCTGCTCGACCTTCTTGTTGTCTCTGCCACCCATACGGCCTATAGCTCCACGAGCACCACTCGTCTCGCCATCCTCGCCTGCCTCTTTCGCGATACTGCGGAGCTTCCAGTTGCGGGCCTTGCTCTTTTTGCGGCGATTAGGATACGTCTTCTTCACCAGAATGATATCTGGTATCCGGGACTGGGGCAACTCGGCGAAGTGGTCTGAGTTGTAATTGGCGTTGGTGAGGAAGTAACCCAGAGCTGTGTCTCCGGGTTGAAGAATGGCGCCTAAATGTGTCCGCGTATGGAAAACCTGGTTGGTCAATCCAGCCGATTCATAGTCCATGGAGTCCTCATCAACCTTTGACCCACTCGAAGTGAAGGCGCCAGCGAGTGCGACTTGTGCATCAGCTAAGACGAGTTTTCCGCGTGTGCGACTGTGATCAGGCTCAATATCGAGGATCGTGAATTCTACGAGGTCGGTCACAGATGCGAGGGAATCGAAAGGCGCTCTCCAGTAGATTTGGGCAGGGATGTCGCAGGTTTGGAGTGTTTGTGGGTCTAGGAGCTGCAGAGAGTTTCCGACACGGATACACACGGTCAAAGGATTAATGTTGCTTAAAGTTCGTGCTTGTTTGAGGGGTATACAGACAAGATCGTCTTTGCATATCGGTACGATCTCGACCGAGAAAGTATACTTGAAGTTAGCAGTGCTGCTATGGATATCGGACGAAAGCAATTGCTCAGAGGTTTTTGATCTGATTAAAACGTAAATCTCTATCACATCTTCCTAAAGGACGGGATTGCTCACTTTATTGGTGCAACGCCAGTTAAGAATTCTACCATTTTTATTGCGTGGCTTTTCTGGCTGTAGAAAAAATCCAGCCCATCGCGAACTTCCTTGATCGAAATCGTATCCTTTTGCGCGTTGTGCTTGAGGATTAACTGCTCTAGGTACAAGAAGGTACGCTTGTGAGGTACTTTTTGTCGGACTTGGACAAGGGCTTTCCAAGTATTTTTAGCGGCAAGTTTGGCGCAGTCTGGACATTGGCCGTGCTGAACCAGATACTCAATCTCAAATGTTTGTTCCAGGATTGTGTTCGTCAGGACCTAAGGATTGTTAAAAGCGGTAAAAATCATGTTGGCTCATGCGACACACCTCTTTCTGTATTGTCATTGATACCCGCAACCGTTTCGAATGTGGTTCCGTCCATATGAAATGAGCCTCCGTCAACCGTACTTTATTCAATCCCTTCAGCTTTTTCAGACAAATCGATAGTAGTTCGGCAGATTCTGGCTTCGCTAGAGTCCATGATGTTGGGGGTGACAGAAAGCGCTCGCAATTACGACAGAACGACACAGATGCTGCGAATGATTTCGTAAATATGATTCGATCCATGACAAAGTTATAACAGACCTTGCTTGGGTATCCCTTCTGTTATGTCGACGCTGCAAAAAGTTGAGATTTTGGAAAATTGTTATACAGATTGCACGCACGTATTTCGCAGGCAATCAACACATAGATTTGCGGAATTTGGCACGATCGGTCGACCGCAATCGGCGCAGAGAATGCGGTGAACTGCTGGTCCTGCCACAAACTCCATGATGGTAGGAAGAAAAAGTGCGAAGCAGACTTATAAATCTGCACCGAGCGTTAGTAAAGGAAAGAGTCAGCAAATCAATCAAGCTAGAATCTACAAAAATCTCGGTCCCGTGTTTGCAAAAGGGGACTTTATCTTATCAGATAAACGACTGACGTGTCGAGTCGCTTATGACGGGTTGCAACATCTTCAATACTTTTACCGCGACCACGTCGACCTTATGCAAGCCCTAAACCCGTTACTTGAATGCCGAACATGAGAAGAGCTACCTCGCTGCTCGTCGCAGCCCTGTCTGCTCTGCAAGTTATAGGAAGTTCTAGCCCACCCGTGAAGGTTGAATTAAGATCATCGTGGGCAGCACCTTCATTCTTAGCAGAGATATTGTGAGTCGGCAAGATTGTTTTTTTGGGTGCACATCTCACTATATGCGTTAGAGAGACTGTTTCCCTAGAAAACCCCGACCAGTTTTTCAATTATGTTGACCTCCTTACTGGCCCGGAAGGACTTACATCCACGGCTACTATGACACCAGAAGCTATTTATCAGGCAGCCCTTGAAATTGCTATCGACAATGGCATCATTCAGGACAAAGGGGATTTATCGACCATCGAAATGAACATGGCCATGCATGCCGCAGCTCCAAAACTAGAGGCGTTCTATAATT
Source organism: Pholiota conissans (assembly GCA_015484465.1). NCBI lineage: Eukaryota > Fungi > Basidiomycota > Agaricomycetes > Agaricales > Strophariaceae > Pholiota > Pholiota conissans. The sequence continues at coordinate 13,043 of MU155222.1, forward strand.
ACTACGAGGGTAATCAACACGATATTGCAAGAAAGGAATCATTCGCAAGAGGGAAAGAATGTGGATCATGGGTAGACTGGTATGGAGAAGTTGTTTGTGACGTGGAGACGCTCGCCCATCTAGCGGGAGTGGAAGCTATAGATCCTCCTAACCCAAGCGCTGGGTACGTCGTTGCCTTCCTTCATCGAGCATTCCTTGACGTGTTGCTTCTAGCCCTCAACCAAGACCCAAGCTCCTTACATTTGACCACATTTATCCCCCTCCATCTGCTATTCTCGAAAGGCCTCCCAGGACTGCTATTTTCTACGCGTCCCTGGCTTCGCCAAACTTCCGAGAATTGCACACATATCTGCTTGAAATCACTACTAGGCTCGACCCCCACGTCGAGTTTGTTTTCAGGCATATTCCTCCTGACTCGTCGTCTGACTCTAAAAATTATTTGTCCGGGTATGGAGTAGCTCTTGACCTGAAGAAGATGGATTATCTTGCCCTAGATGATCGAAATGCGAATACTGGAGGTAATCATAAGTTATACTTCGTGTTTATAACGCGCCATTGATCTTATCAATTTAGGAGCTGTCAATTCTGATGCCAAGTCCCAAAATGAGAGCGAAGAACAGCGAATTGACCCTGTTGTTTCTCTTCTCTTCGCCCATCCTGAAAATTCCTCTGCTCCGGATTCAAGTGTTTCGCTGACGACAGAAGAGCTACAGAGTAAGCCAAATTTATATCCAGTACTCCACTAGTCCTGACAATTTCTTCTACAGACCTTGGGGTAAATGCTGCTCAAATTATAGCTGAATCATCCGACCCACTCAATATCTTAACACAACTTTCTCAAAACTTCCCGAAATACGTGACGGCCCTCGCTCGTCGTGTTAACGCTAACGAGAGCATCTCAGAGGAGCTGCACAACAACTCGTTACGAATTCAGCAAGGTCTAAGCGTGATGTGGCTCAATGGACTGCAAGTCGACCTGAAGGACGTGACCCCATTTGGTGTTCTTAAATTGCTGAAAAGGGAGAAGGCTGTCGTGAAATCACTGATTTCACAAGGCTTGGATACCGTGCAAGCATTTGAGCTGTTGACGAGCCCAACTATCGCTGCAAATCAAAACGACGTTAGAGGAATGGATGCGGTATTTGATGCTAGTGACAGGCCCGAAGGAGGCGATATCATCATCTGGTGGAATGATATGGAAAAGGATAAGCGGTATGCATTGGTTATTCGATGTGTCATAGATCTCAAACTCAAAACAGCGTATCAGATATTCTCGATGGAATCCTTCTCTATATTCTGTATGTGGTGAATGATTACGTCCCCATCGCTGCATGCTTATTGTCAATTTGCCTTGTTCCAGTTGATGAGACCAATGTATCCTGGAGCTATGCCCAGCGTCAGGGCGAACTTATTCAACGTCATCCTGATTGTAGACCTTTCTCGGATTCAGACTTTGAATTTCATCGCAGGCCCGATGTCAAGCATCATTGATCGCAGCCTTCCTCTCAGATTCGGTTTGGTTCCATTAGCAGAAACCGAGGAAGGTTCGTAAAATCTCGTCGTTGTGTCGCTCTATCCTGATATAAAATTTTAGGAAAGAAAATGACTAAATTATTCTATCACCTCATCAAAAATTATGGAAGGAAAAAGACTCTGAACTTCCTATCTGCTGTATGTTTGTGGCATTTTATTGGTGCTACTAATATCTCACTGTATGCATAGCTTTCTCAATTACAGGTGCCTGCCCATGTGCAAACAGAGTTTGTTCCATGGGAAGCAGTGCGATCGGTTTATGATCGGCTAGCCCATGCAGAAGCACAAGAAAAGCCCGACGAATTGATTGCAACCCTGGAGTCAATTTTAGAAGATCAACCCGAAGAGCTCGTTCCTCTGGAGAAAATTGGGGCATATACTGACCGATTGGGAGCTACACTTTCTAAAAGTGCCAATGGACATGCTTTTTTCAATGGAAAGCATTTCGCTATCAACGAGGTAAGCATTTTTATTTATTTATTTGGCTCATATTCTGAATCGGCGACCGAAAGGACTTCCTTCGTCACCTCCAAAACGAAGTTGCTGTACAAATGGGCTTTTTACAAGAAAACGTCAGTCCATATTGTGCGCGAGGATTTTTTTCGACGATTTAGGTTATGTTATTCCTAGATCTATGAAGGCACTCTCTCAGACGCAAATCACGGTGAATCAATGTCAAATTGGTTTTATGACCTTCCTACAACAAATCTCCGCCGCAACAGCTATATATACCCATCCAACACCGCAGCGAACCTCCGCATTTTCAATCTTCCCGAACTATTTGGAAAGACAAGGTTCCGTGCATCACCTGCCACCTATTTGTATTCTGGTATGTTTATTTCTCTAGGGTGCAACCATTGCTCACGTAGTTATCCAGGGCTCGACTTCGAGGCTGTCTCTGAAAGTCTCTACATCATTGCAGATCTTGATAGTGAAGCGGGGCTAGGGTTAATCAAAGAGGCGGTCTCGTCGCTTGTAAGTCTCCTGATTGAGAATAAATCCATGTCAGCCTCACAGTCCTATATTAGTCGCCCGAGTCAAAGACTCGTATCGCGTTTATTCACAATCCAACAACGCCCGATGCCTCTCAAAATATCGAACGTCCAATTGCTTCTTGGCTTCTCGCTCATCTTCACGTTCGCGAGCTTCTATCCAAGGCGACACTTGCTACCCTTCTATCAGCACTTGGTTTCCAAGATATAGCTACACCTACCGAAGGAACACAGATCCCTCTCGGCCAGGAAGCTTCTTTGGAAGCTCTTACTGGAGGTGTTGCATTGGGTCGTATATTACCAGAAGAATACTACGATTTTGTCAAAACGAGTCGTCTCATAGCTCGGAGGCTTCAAATAGCCTCGGGTCAATCAGCACTGGTGGTTAACGGTCGTGTAAGTCGAATGCAGCGAACATGGTGTTTATCTTTTCTAACATTGAGAATCAGGTTGTTGGTCCTATTGAGCCTGGCGATTTCCGCGCGGCGGACTTCAAAGCTCTTGAAGAGTACGAATTCCGTAAGCGCGCTGAGCCGGTCGTAAAGACCCTCCAAGAAGTAGCGCCCCAGTTGATTGAGGATAAGTAAGGAGACACCTTGCCTTTGTCTATCTGAAAGGGGTCTCTGATGCATTTATGTTAGATTCCTCTTCGCTGATGTTGTTTCGCTGACCACCTCAGTTGTGGCATCAAGCCAACTCCCAGATCCAATTGAAAGTGGTCTCTTCGATACGCCTCCACGTCCACGACAAACTAGCTACAAGCTGTTGGATGCAAACTATACGTATGTTTGTTTCCTTGGTCTTTTAACCGAGGTTGAATGATTGATCTTATTCATTCGTAGCAAATTCGAATTCGGCGACAATTCCACGGCAGCCTTTCATCTTGCTGTCCTTGTAGATCCTCTCAGCGAGACTGCTCAGAAGTGGTCTGGTATCTTGAAGGTTAATTGTGGCCCAACTTCTCTTTTGCAAATTTTATTGACTATATGTAGTGGTTATCGAACATACCGGATACTTTCATCGAGATTCATCTAAATCCCGGTCGATATCAAGAGGTAAATATGCTCTACTCCTTTGCTCCTGAAAAGTCTTAAAACTTGACGCGCAGATCCCGCTAAAGCGATTTTATCGATACAACCTCGCTCCGTCTATTTCCTTCGACAGCACTGGGTATGTGACGAATTCCAACTGAGCAACTGATGGGCAACTCACATTCATTCTTAAATCAGGCAAGAGATTCGCCCGAAAGCTGTCTTCGAGGACATGCCGATTGATCCTATCTATACTTTGGCCATGGATGTACCTACAGCTTGGCTTGTGCGTCCGCGTGTGGCGCTATACGATCTTGACAATATCCAACTTGGCAAGCTTTCCCCTGGAGACAAGGACGTAGAGGCTGTTTTCGAGCTCGACTACATTGTCATCGAAGGACATGCACGCGAAACTAGCACGAATACCCCTCCTCGTGGATTGCAGGTGGAGCTGGTGGCCAGCGATGGTAACGCGATCGATGACACCCAAGTGGTCGCCAACCTGGGTTACTTTCAATTCAAGGCCAAACCCGGTGTATTCCAGTTTGAGATTCGACCTGGTCGAGGAAGGCAGGTTTTCACACTTGAGAGTGCCGGTAATGAAGGATGGGAGAGCCCGACAGTCGAGGAAGTCGGAAATGAAATCACAGTAACAAGCTTCGAAGGATTGACTCTGTACCCTCGATTCTTACGATTGCCCGGACAAGAGATCGTAGATGTTCTCGAAGAACCAGAGGCTGAAAAGTCGAAGGGAATCTTCGATGACCTATCCGACAAGTGCGTTTCTCGTCAATTTTCGAAAACAGTACTTACTGCTTACCATAGACTCCGCAGGGTCCTCTCGATATTTAAATCCAAGAAGGATGCAATTTCGACCGACGTAGTCCCAGTCAAACAGCAGGCGGACATCAACATCTTTACTGTTGCTTCGGGTCTTCTCTATGAAGCAAGGATTATTTGCTCCGTCCTGGCGAGAATACATTTCTAACTTCTTTGTGTTATAGCGATTCGTCGGCATCATGATTCTCAGTGTTCTCCGTAACACAAATAGCACCGTCAAGTTTTGGTTCATCGAAAACTTCCTTTCACCTTCCTTCCTGGTAAGCAAGCAATCGTCATTGATCAGAATGATATGACCAACACTTCACCTAGGAATTCATCCCACATATGGCGGCAAAGTACAACTTTGATTACGAGCTTGTCACTTACAAGTGGCCATCATGGCTGCGTGCTCAAACGGAGAAGCAGCGTATCATTTGGGCGTACAAGATTTTATTCCTGGATGTCCTCTTCCCCATGGACTTGAAAAAGGTTATCTTCGTTGACGCAGATCAAATTGTTCGAGCAGACCTCAAGGAGCTTGTTGACCTTGACCTTCATGGCGCTCCATATGGCTATACGCCTATGGGTGACGATAACACCGACATGGAAGGCTTTAGGTTTTGGAAAACTGGATACTGGAAGGAATTCCTTCAAGGAAGACCATATCACATCAGGTTTGTGCTTACCAGTGATCCCTTCAGTCAGAATCATTGATGACCATTTCCTTTCAGTGCGCTGTATGTAATTGACCTCGTACGGTTTAGGCAGGTACGTATGAATGAGTTGTGCGTTGTTTTAATTTCTTATATCCTAATCTTCCTGTAGCTCGCCGCAGGAGTAAGAAAATCACTATTCTTTTGGGTCGAAACAGACGGCTTATAAGTTTCAGGATATTCTTCGTGGACAATATCAACAACTTTCTGCGGACCCTGGTTCTCTTGCCAACCTTGACCAAGGTCTACATTTTCCCTTCATAAATGAACCTTCTCTTACCACTTTCTAGATTTACCGAACAATTTACAAGCCCAAGTGCCCATCGTGAGTACATTTTTTTTCGAAGAGCTCTGAGTATAACTTATCTATGTAACCACCTCAGTTTTCGTTAAGCGAAGATTGGCTATGGGTACGTCTCAAGACATTATCCAGTCAGTTCCGAAAGCTAAGGTGTATTTGCAGTGCGAAACCTGGTGCAGCAAGGATCGGCTTCATAGAGCAAAAACCATTGATTTATGTCAAAACCCTCTTACGGTGCGTAGTTCATTACCGTCAACGTTTTCATTTCATATGCTAAGCCCAATTACAACGATATAGAAAGAACCCAAGCTGGCTCGTGCACGTCAAATTCCAGAGTGGGAAGAATACGACACGGAGATTGCTCGGTTTACGAGACAGCTGGCGGAGGAGGGAAAGATCCATTCGCGTATGGCCACCGCAGACGCCAATGTATTGGCTGGCGCAGGATCGAACGGGGCAGTGGGCACGCCAAGTGACGTGGAAGTTGTCGCAGCTGATGCTGAAAACTCGTCTAGCCACACGGAGCAAGTGCCTGCCACGAAGGAGAGTGAGGAAGCCCGCGCGAATGAGCCGAAGCGGGACGAGCTCTGAGGAGGATAGGATTAAGCTGCGTATATTTATTTGTGATAACGGAATGGAATACCCGAAGTTTCGACGATATCGACGGCCGTTCATTGGGACAGACGATGAGGAGGAAAAATTGCCAGCTCATCTGAACATTGAATGGAGAACCGCAGCATGGTGTATGAAATCGTCTCACAGTGCACTTGAGCTTGTGCTCACTCGACGCCATGCGTCGTATTGCCTTCGGTCCATGCCTTTGGCTCTGAAAGGACCTGCGTGAATGCTGGTGCTCGATCGTTGTCAAACACTGTCAGGAATCTCGGACCATCGAGCAGCTACTCATCTTTGCATTGTATATGCTGTGGGTAGGTACATACGCTGGAAAAGAGTCTAGCTATGGGAGCTTCGACTATTTCAGGCTCTTTTTGACCTTGGCGTGAGGCCAATTTTGAGTATTTAGCCCGGAAAGTGCAATCAACATCAGGAATATTCAGACCTCAGAAAGTACGAATACGGCCACGAGCATACACTGGGCGATAAAGCGGGTATCAAGCGGCTGACTAGGGAAAAACAGAATCAGCAAAGACGTCGGCTTCGAGAAAGTATTCAACTGAGGCATTTAGCCATTGGTCCTTGAATATTCCTGACATTAATGCCACTGGATCGCCGCAGGTCACGCAATTCCGCAAACATATGGATGTTGCTAAAGTAAAGGAAGGGGTGCCTGTGGCCTACCGCGGATGACAGGATATGCACTTTGTGTGCAGCCGCACTGTCCGAGGGCGCAGCATAACCACAATCAGCATTGGCGTCATCAGGGCTGAGCTTTCTCCGACTCGAAGCGGATGGTCAATGCAAGGCTCCTCACCGGTGTTCCAAGGTGTTTCCAAGAAAAAAGACCTGATGGAGGCGGCAAAAGCGGCGAAGGAGATGGAGAGGTCCCCAAAATCACCTTGAGCTCCAATCTATTCCGAGGCCCCGCTGGGGTTGGGGATTCAATTGCTCGCAGTACTCTACATAAACGTTAACAGTGTAAAAATAGAGCATCATAACTGGGGTGGGAGCACCGGTGGTGAGTCTGTTGGATAAGTGAAAATAGAATATCATGATGGACACTATGAATAGGACTTTCTGATGACCCTGCACATGATACTTGAACGAGTGACCCCCCGAGGGCTGCTCGGCATACGGTTCTGGGAGTTCCGACTCGGTGCGTTGGTGGAGTTTTGAATTTTTTTTTGCGCTGCGGCAGTGGCTGGGGGGCTGCGTGGGGTAGGGAGCTGGTATGAACCTGTAATTGGCGGATTTAATCATGTAGCGTATGTCCGAGAGCGCAAGATAATATGCTTCAGCTCGAAGATAAGCGCCACAGGCACTCAAAGAAACCCACAGAATAGCCAGTCCAATTCATCTTGTATTTCTCTATGTATAATCATATCGTAACTACGTCCAACATTTTTTTTAAACAGTTAACGCGACGCATAAGAAAACTGGTAAGTAGTGAAGAAAAAAGGGGGAGGGAAAACCTCCCATAACGTAAAAGCGTATAGAACAAGTGTCGAACATAATCGTAGCCAGAAAGGCGAAAAGTAGAAAACGCGAGGACATAACTCGTAATAATTAGGCAGAGGGAGGCAAAAAGGAAATCAAATGCGTGACGAAACCAGAAGGGTGATTGGGTAACGGGAGGGGAAGTGCGGGACGTATAAAACACGATGGGGGTGGACGGTGGCAGCGGCGGGCGTTGTCAAGGCCGAGAACTCATCCGCTCCGTCATAATAACAACGGCGGAAGACAACGACGACGACGAAGAGGGTGATGCGAAGAAAATGGTATGGGATATGCAGAATGCTATTGATGATGATGATAGGAGTATGAATGGGATGGTAAATCCGATGGTGGGCGGGGTGGGTAGGGGGTAAATTAAATGTATTGGGCCGAGAACGATGACGACAGGATTATCGAAATGAAGGCGACGAAGGGTCGAAGGCGGCATGAGAGGGCTTGAGGCCGAGGAAAAGGAGATGAGAAAGGGCGGAGAGAAGTAGTCGAGGACGCGATGGGATAGGGAAGAGCGAAGTACGCCGACACACACAGGGGCGGAGGGAAACACACAAACAGACGAGGACGAGACCCACCGTTCGAAACGGCTCGCCGACGCGTGCAGCCGCATGCGATGGGCAATAACGGGTAGGGGGTAGGGGTAGCAGTAACCGGCCGTCGCATATGGATGGATGGGCAAGAGCAACGAAAAATCAACCAGCAGATAACACAAGCCAATATTCCAAGGCGAGTCTATAATTAAGATGATGAGGGTATGCTACATAATCGGGCCCAACCAAAAAAAAGTGTAACAAAGAAAATAATAAGCCAACAGGGAGGAAGGGAGGGACGGGCGAAGGCAAAGCAAAGGGCGACGAGTTCAAACACGAAAGCACAAAAAAAAACCATTCAAACTCGAAATAAGACAGCCAGCAGCACACAGCACACATACACATTGACAACCCCAACACCAACGAACGGATCGAACGACGACGAGCGGCAACAGGGAAATGGAGACAAATGGACAAACGAACAATGAACATTATAAACCATGGGATGCGATTACAGTCGACGACGATGCAGGAGAGGGAAAAAATAAAAAATGACGATGCAAGGAAAATAGATGCGTGCGATGCAAAGCGATGCTGCGGTCGGTATATTGCCCGCTGCTAAAAAGATAAAAGACAAATTATTAAACAGTGCCGTCGAAGAGACGACGACAGCACTTGAAGAAAAAAGAGGAATAAAAAATAAAAGCAAAAAAAGGTCTAAGGTTAAGAAGAAAAAAGCGGCGGCCGATACGCGTAAAGCAAGCAAGCAAATGAACGAACGTGGGTGTGGGTCGTAACAGTGTATGTGTCTGGGTCTGTGTGTCTGGTGTCGCCTATGTCGATCTCAATCCGCAACCGCGGCGGGGTGGGTATAGGGCCCGGAGCAGCAAAACGGATGTCGAACATGGGACAGGTTGGAGCGTGTGGGGTACTTCAGTATTTCTTCTTCTCCTATGGCATTAAACATCCTCTCGTGCGTTCTCTTCTCTCCTCCTCCACTCAAATACTCTTCCTCAACCCACACACCCACCCCTCCTCCTCCTAACTCCTGATCGTCCTTCTATTCAGCGTCGAACGACTCAAGCAGTCTTGCTGGGGTTGCGAGCAAGCGTAGCACCGACGCGTTGGGCTTGGATGCTGCTGAAGCGTTGGAGCTCCTCGGGCTTCATGTGGATCTTCGCGGAGCCGAAGCCGACCTTGCGGGCAGCGCGCTTGATGAAGGACACACGGTTGGCGTATAGCGACTCGTTGATGGAGGCAGCGCGGGATTGGGTGCGGGTGATGGGGACGCCGTGGGCGAGCTCCTGGGCAGCCTTGAGTTCGTGCCTCTGGCGGAGTGACTTGATGATGGTGGCCTTCATCGCGAACTTGATCCAGTCGAGGGGCAAGAACCAAACGATGTTCTGCACATCGAAGTATCAGCATATACCCTAGTAATTAAAAAAAGTAATATAAAAGACATACCCAGACCCAGACAATACCAATCCATCCACCAGAGATCGCCTTGATCTTAGTGAAGCCCCAGTCACCGTATGCGGCAATGATCGACGAGATGGCTTGCGCAATACAGAAGGCGACCATGAGGGCAGTGGAAGGGCGCTCCATGAAGAAGAAACCATGCGAACGGGTGACGAAGATGAGAGCCTGCGAAATGATGGCGACCTGGAGGTACACAACCATGTGCAGCTGGGGATCGTTCCTGTCAACGGGGAAGCTGTCGAGCTGGACGCCAAACTTGTTTTGGAAGAAGGAAGTCTCCATGATGATACACACGAGGGCGATGCTATAGTAGTATAAATGATGATCAGTAAAAGCACCACAAATGAAGCAAAAAAGGAAACGCACGTAGAAGCAGTGAGGTAGATACCGTACGCAACAGCGTAAGAGAAAATCTCCGCAAGATCCCAACTATCCGGCGTCATCGAGGGCAAGACACGATCAACGGACAAGGTCATGATGGTACCATCGTTGAGGAGGGCAATGATCAGGATCATGAAGGGAGGGAAATCGAACTTGTACGCGAACGACAAGATGGAGAAGCAGACGACGATACGGATGGTGACAGCGCAGGCGTAGATGGAGTAGTTGCGCATACGTTGGAAGATAACACGGGATTGGCGGATGGCGTGGACGATGGTGGACAGACCAGGCTCAGTCAACACGATATCGGCAGCACCACGGGCAGCGTCAGTAGCACCTTCGACAGCGATACCGACGTTGGCGCGGGACAGAGCAGGGGCATCGTTGGCACCGTCACCAGTCATAGCGCACAGATGGCCGAGACCTTGGAGACGCTTGACGATCTCGTACTTGTGCTCGGGGAAGACTCCAGCGAAACCATCGGCATCCATGATCATCTCGTCGAGCGAACCGTGCTTGCTGCCAGGGGCGGGGCCGTCCTTGAGCACCTTGGCGGGGTACATGTGGTCACCGAGTCCGAGACGACGTCCAGTTTCCTTGGCAATAGCGAGCTGATCACCAGTAACCATCTTGACGCGAACACCGAGGGCGAGGGCATCGTCGATGGTCTGCTTGGTATCGTCACGGGGGGGATCGTAGATGGCGAGGAGACCGATGAGCTCGAATCCGTTACCCTCAGCTTCAAAGTCGTCGCCATCAACCTCCTCGAACGCAACAGCGAGCGCACGGAGACCACGGGCAGCGTACTCCTCGACGTCCTTCTCCAGCCTGTTCTCGATTTCCTCGGTCTTGTTGCGCGAGCACAACTCGATGATGATACCGGTCATACCCTTGGTGACGCGCTTGAGCTTGCCGGTCGCCTCCTCGCGGTAGGTGATTTCGGTACGCTTGTCGACGGGGTTGAAGGGCTTGAAGTCGAGGAGCTTGATACCAGCGCGGGCGCGGGAAGGGTCGCCAATGGCAGCAACGACGGAGGCATCGATGGCGTCCTGGTTCTCGGTACGCGAGGCATAAGCGGCGAGGAGAATGACGTCCTCAGCGGAGAAGGGGCCGTATGTCTGGATAGTGTTGCGATCGATGGTGAGCTTGTTGGTGGTCAAAGTACCGGTCTTGTCAGAGCACAGGATGGTGACACCGGCCAACTCTTCGATAGCGGTAATACGGGTGACGATGGCCTTGTACTTGGCGAGCTGCTGGGCACCGACGGCGAGGGTGACGGAGAGGACAGTGGGCATGGCAATGGGGATACCACCGATCAAGAGGACCAGGATGTTATCGAGACCACGGCGGTAGCTGTAACGGAAACCGGCATACAAGCAGAAGATCTCGGCGAGGACGAAGATACCGATGGTGACGAGACAGAAGGTACCAATTTGAGCGAGAATCTTCTGCAAGTGACCAGTGGTGTCGTCGTCTTGACCGACGAGGGAGGCGGCACGACCGAAGAAAGTGTTGGGACCGGTGGAAATGACGACACCTTCAGCTTCACCCTGTTTACAGGTAGAACCGCTGGAAGAAGACGCGCGTTAATTCGGACGGCAAAAAGTATCGGAAGGAGTATGGAAAACTCACGAGAAGCACTGGTCACCATCCTTCTTTGATTGGGGGAGCGATTCACCAGTAAGAGCAGCCTGATCGATGGAGACGTTGATGGCCTCCGTGAGACGACAATCGGCAGGGACGATATCACCAATCTTGAAGGAAACCATATCACCGGGGACGAGGGTAGCGGACTCGATTTCGGACCAGGAGCCATTGCGCTTGACCTTTGCTTTGGGTGCGAGGGAGTCCATGAGGGCCTTGACGGCGTTTCCGGCGTTGTTTTCCTCGTAGAAACCGATGGCGGAGTTGATGAAAAGCAGGAGGACGATACCGACGAAATCAGGCCAATCTGGGGGTTGACCCTGACCGTTGGAGAGGACGATGGCGACTAGGGCAGCGGCTTCCATGACCCATGACAGAGGATTCCACATGAAGGACAGGAACTATAGACGAAAAAATTATAATTAGGACCAGCCGGGTAAACGCGGAGGAGCGCGGTGACGTGCCTGGAGGAAGGGATTCTGCTCATCGACCTCGAGCTTGTTGGGACCGAAAAGCTCGAGACGGCGGGCAGCCTCTTCTGAGGAAAGACCATTCTCGTCGCACTGAAGCAGTTTGAAGACGTCGTCGATGACGATAGTCTCGAGATCGACTTTTTCCTTGTCGTATAAATCCTCCGCTTTGAGTTCGATCTGTGACATAATGAGCACGGGGACAAAGGGAGCAAAACAAAGGCGCGTACAGTGTCCATATCGACAAGGGCCTCTGAAAGAAAGGATGAGTGCGCTGAGGGCGACGACGACAAGGAAGGAAAACTTACTGGAGGGACCCTCTTCATCATGGGTGAATTCCTTGTACTCTCTCTTCTTCTTCTCTGGCTCCACGGTTGACTGGGCGGGGGAGGAGCCCTTTGGGCCAGGCTCTTTCTCGACGTTGCTCATCGCTGTTTGGGGCAGCTGCTGGCAGGGGTGAAGTCGAAAGTGGCGGGAATGGTGGAGAGGGAAAGGATGGGGGAGAAAGAAGGGTCAGGCAGTCCGAACTGTTTGCTTTTATTAGGCGAGCTCACCCCACCCCCCGTCCTTATCTTTATATACGAAAAAAAAATTCCCATGCCCCCGGCCGCGCGCTTGCCATCAAGCCCCCGTGCGCGCCCTCCCTCCCGGCCCCGCCGTCTCCTGCCTCCGACTGCGCCGGGTCTCCGCCGCCTCCCATCCTCGCCTCCCCGCCGTAAATCCGCGCTCGCCCACGGCACTCCCCGGGGTCTCCCTCCTCATCCTCCTGCCGCGGCTCGGCAGCTGCTGAGCAGACGCTGCTTACCCCTCGCCCGTGCGGCTTTGCAAATTCGCGATAAACAGCGCAACCATGCGAGCGGGTACAGCGCGACAACGCGCAGTTTTCGCCCCCCAAATAGTACGTTAGCGCGCGTTTTCCTTGGATGCTTGGCTCCCCTTCTAGCGTGGGCGCGGCAGACAAGTAGACTGTGCTTGGGCCAGCAAGCAAGGGACAGTTGGGACGACCCCCGTTGCCGTCGCGATGTCCAGAGGTCATCGTATCGACCGTTGACCAACCGCTATCTCGGCTTTTTTGCGACATAGGTCGGAAGTCAGTCCGATCAGTGAACGGACGAACGGAACGACACCCACTCTCCGTGTATTCCCCGATGCCACTTGTGTTGCATTCCAGTGGCAATGTGCTGCCCCCGGGCCTCGGCGACGAGCCATCCAGCTAAGCGCTGCTCACCGCCTCGTCCATTGAATGCATCAATCCACGGTTGCACGGTTCGAATGCGACATCATTGAACGTCATCCACTCCACTGGTCGCAAGTCCATACATGCAAGCCAATTCTTTTCTATTTTAACTTGTGACGTATCACCTCGTATCATATTTCCCGTGTCTCTCCGACAAACGCCTCCACGAGCATTCCTATTCGCACCTTTTATTTACATCTACTTACCCTTCAATGTTGCACGCTGGAAGCCTCTGGAAGACCGAGGGTGCATGCCAAGGCACTCCGACGTCAGTCATCTGCACTCACGCAAATCTAATCAATGAGCTCATACATGGCCATTCTTAATATATCTCTCACCACTCTCCTGCAACTCTGAGTCGTCGTCGACGTCCAGGCCTCTCTCTCCTCGTCCAGTCTCGCCTCTCCAAACCGTCCATCACCCTACGTCCACCACTGAAATCACCTAGATCTCCACTTTATTTGCAATAGCAACGCCCCACCCGCACGCCACTCACCGCGCCGTCAACGTCACACGCCACCGCAAGCACGCGTCCTCTTACAACCCTCTTACCAACCGCACCCGCTCACGACGAGTCAGTCATCCACATGATCCCACCGCCCTCCCGCTCTCATTCTCTCTCAACCCAACCCGTCTGCTCCCTCACCTCCTCAACTCCAACAACATTCCCATCTTCTGATCCAATTACCATCGTCCGTCGTGTAATCCGATTTCGCGCACCCATCAAAGAGAAAAACTGATCGAACAACCCCCCTCTCTTCCACACACATCGCCAAATGGCAAATAACCAAAAACGATCGCGTAACTTCCTCAAACATTACCAAATTCCCAAACGTAGGCAACAACAAGCGATCGAATCCGAGAACGCGCATTTGATCGTGTTGATGATGATGATCGACGAGGGTTGGAACGTGGCGCAACCGTGCTTGTGATCAGGCTCCTTTCTTATCTTTTATGGTCGACGCGACGACGCGTCTCGTCTCGTGCCCGCGATGTGGATGTGAGTCAGAATTCTTCTTATGGGTTGTGGGTGGTTAGTCGTTCATAACGCTTCAAGTTCTCGCTGCTCGCAGATGCAGGCATCGTACTCGCCGATGACGTTGACCGTTGAGCGTCCGATAACATATAGTGCGTGTCTCATATCTCCCCCCAACCCATGCACGCGCGCCCTCTCCTTTCACTCGCTCGCGCACAGACCACACCATAGACAATAGACCACCATCCAGTCCCTCTCTTCCGGACCGTCACTGACACCATAACTCACGCAGGCGCGTCAACGCAAACGGCTAACCCCCAGCGCCGAACCTACACAATATCCCAATTATCCACCGCCCGCCCTCCACCGTCCGCCCTCCACCGTCGAATCTTGCTCCTAAGTCCTGCTCCGCCTAGCCCCTCCCTTCGCGTTCTAAGTACCTGCCTGTCTAATGGCCATAGGCGATGCACAGACTCGGCGGTCCGTTTCGTTGGTTGGTGCACACTTATTCGCGTCCTCCCTCGCCTATGGCGTACATACATAAACGAACATGAATATTTATTCGAGTCTGCTCCGCCCCTTTCCTTCGCTCTCACAGACATACGTCGAGTCGACGTCGCCTATACACCACGAAGGGGGTTTCTACATAAAATCCCTGGGGCCCCGAACCTTCTCATGCTTCTGTCCCGGTCTCCTCCAGCCTTCCTCCCAAGTCCATGAGTACACGGTAAGCTACCACCACTTTAAACGACCACTCACATTATTTTATTTTTCGCAGTTTGACTTTACACTTACACCGAGGTGTGTAAATCCTATAAATAGCCCGCCTAAATCGACTCATCACCCAGCCATCACCCACCCAGCTCCGACAGCTTGTGAAAACGCCTGCACGATGCACCGGAGCGCCGCCGCTGATTGCTCCCCCAGGGAAGTGGGTGTTGCATGCGCTTTTACGCTCGGTGTGCATCTTAACGCCTTATCCTCTTCTTCTTCTTCCGTGTCGGCTCTTGGAGTCTTCTTCTTCTGTCTGAGTCCTCGGTCGATCCTGTACATTCTTCGAGGCTTCGAGACTTCGCTGTCAATTCTCGTCTATGTCTACATCGCCCCGGGTAGGGGAAATTGGTCTGGCTGGCTCCTATACGCTCGTGCTTCGGACACACACGCATCTGCGAATACTACTTTATTAGAATTCATCCCCGAGTGTATTGTTGTATTTATTGTCCTCGAATCAGAATTATTCGTGGTTTTTATTTAATCCAACGAGCGCCGTGTGTAGAAGACCCCCTTCCGAGCGCCCGCCCATGATCTACATATCTGCCACATCCGGAGACTCCAAACGGTCGAACGATCAACAATCAACATTTAACAAAACGAATCGTTGAGAACTTTAACATTATGTGGGAGGCCGCCCAAGAATAGTCTCTTCCATTTTCCATCTCTTCCACCATTTGCGACGCCTGATGTCGAGATACTTACCTAGCAGTTTACCCTGCGACCGCGCCGCCAAGTAAGTACATATGAATATACTGAAGAATATTCATTCCTATCGTAAGTAAAACATTTTCCCCTTCTCTTCTCTTCTTTTTGTTTGATAATTGATGAATTTAATGATTAGCGCTGGTTACAACTGGTCTCAAAGCTACTTGATATGATACGCCTTGGATACACCCACGCCGTTGAGATAGAGGCAACGCCACGTTCCGAATCGCCATGTGCGGTGTTTTGGCCACTCATCGACGTCCTCGAAGCAAGAGTGCAATCAACCACTCGCAGTTTCGACTTGACTTTTAGGCTGATGATCGGAGTCCGGTTGGGTGGCTTCCATCCATCCATCCATCACACTCGCCATCTGCCCAGCATCACAGGAAGTAAAACAGCTCGAAGATTGTCAAAATATTAAAGCGCCAAGCCTATCGCATTTTCTCAAATTCATCATTCGCTCATTCGAAGGCCACGACATCACCCTACTACGTACATAAGTACCCAATAGCAACTTCCTTATGTATTGTCAATTTGATGTAAGTAGAGATGTCAGATGCATCAATTCATATCCATTAAACACACAAAGCACCCTTTTAGGGTCCAATCATATCCCAATAATGTTCTGACACCTCCATCTGCATACATCATCGATTTCGGACTCGGTCGTCGTCGTCGCGACGAACATCGAGTAACATCAATATTTATTTTAGAATAACATTGGGGGTGCTATTCCACCGTATGTCTTTCTCATGATCAACCTCCCACTCCAATTGAGGTCGTACGACTCGGACTTCTATAGGACCTACGTGGGTACGAGGGAAATAACTGAAGGAGCTTAAGCTGCAGTCGAAGAGCCACGTTCCACATCCATCATGATACTGATGCACCAAGCGCTCGCTGTGCACCAGAATCAGCATTCACCATCCCATCCCATCCCGGCATCTGTCGACATCCCTAAACCGAGTAGCCATGCAGAGCAGACTAACGCTCG
This sequence comes from Pholiota conissans, assembly GCA_015484465.1. Lineage (NCBI taxonomy): Eukaryota > Fungi > Basidiomycota > Agaricomycetes > Agaricales > Strophariaceae > Pholiota > Pholiota conissans. Next base: position 29,752 of record MU155222.1, read on the forward strand.
TTGCATGCGCGCAGGGGTCGATTCAATTCGACTGTAACTCCTCTGCGTAAACATCGCCAGCAGTGCACAGCATTGGTGTTGGCATTGGTATCGAACTATCCGAAAAGCTTTCAATCAGAACACGGCGCTCTGATAGATCCTGCGGTCCTGAGTGATGACATCGAGCGCTGAATCCTGGACACCCCCATTGACCATGATAAGCTCGAGGATGGCCCTCAACTGGCTTAGAAACTCATCAGAAATCAACCCCTTGTGTAAATTCAAACTGAAGGACTCAATTTTGTGAACAAAACTGTTCACTGATCATGTAAATTTTTTCCTTCTATTGTCTTCTCTCCTATGGAGTCGACGTCGGCTCGCGCTCAGCATCCGTGCGTACGGAGGTATATATGACCTTTCGTATGTTTTTACTGCGCAAAAGACGTTCAGGAGTGGTCGGAGCACCGCGCATTATGCCCACAGAAGTTTTCTATCAATTGCTGTCCATAAATTTTTACTTTTTCGTTTCCATGCCCCGGGCCCAAGTGCGTCATACCCCATGCGCACGGGCAGCATACACCATCACCAAATGGCACGCGCTCGCGCACGAGGCGCCTGCCGGCCTTGTCTCTAGAAAGCGGTGGGAGCATAAGTATACAGTGCATATCCCACAGCTGCCTTCGCTCGTCTCCAGTCACAGGATATCCGAGCGTCACCGAAGCGCTGCGCTGCATCGCACATGCCGAACGTCGCTCGTCGGAATCGACGGAATTTTAATTGGGTATCAAACCACTGTGCACACCCCAGTGTATAAATAATTTGGGCTCGTCCACCACCACCGCTATTGCCACCAATGGCAATTTCAATCCGCCATGGCCGAAGACCTCGGGTTTTCAAAGAAGAAATAGCAAAATGAACGCACGGCCGTGCAGCGCGGTTGCTCGGGATAACCTAACACGAAGTCTATTCGACCTATTCCCCCTTCCGTTTTATTTACCTCTGTGGGATGGCTATTTTAGCATCAAACTCATAGGCCCCTTCTACCTCTCTCCGTCTTAAATGCGATTACGATTATTTCGCTGGGTGGCATGGGTCTTCAGATTTATCCCCCCTCGGCTGGCTTTCCGACCTATGTGCAGCCGTATGTTCAGTGTCGTTATTTATGGAACGTATTATAGTTAACCACCCTCCGATGCTCATGGCGCACACCACCCGGACTGCATGCGAGGCGGCAAAAATGCCTTGTGATCCTGCTATGACCTCACTACTTGGACTGTGTCGCGGAAATCGGTTGCAAAGTGATAAATGACGATTTAACGCTTCAGAGAAACAGAAGACTAGCCACACAAAAAACCAAAGGTGTGACATTCGGTTGCTAATAGAATAATAATGTCTTATTTTTTTTCCGTGCAGAAGTAATAGCACGGAATTACGCGCCTACTTGGTCGTGTGCCCCTCGTAAAGAGCAGCTTGTCCACTATTCTGTTTTTTGTTTTGTTTGGTACATCAGCCGAAGTCAATTCGGTCTCTTAAGTACATAAACTTTGCATGAGCGCTAGTAATTAAATTTAATATTTTCCATGTGTAGATTGCGCTCGTGTGAGCAGAATTAAGCGCCCATAAGTAGAACGGCATGCGATCACATTGAATAAAATATGTATTACCAAAAATTCATAAAATATCACAGCCTGCCATCGTAAATCTCGAAATAGAACGAGATGTCCTTGCTCGACATCAAGTTATACAAATGGGTTTGGGGCAAAGCCGACAATGCTCTGGTCCAGTCTTCGTCACCAAGCGAAATCAGTCCAATTGTCAATATGACATCCTTCAACTTCCTCCACACTGACTTCCTGGTCAGAACTGAGTCAAGCCTCGTCCATTCGTTTCCTCGCGTGCAAAGGGATGTATAGTTTATCTTGAGATCGATATCGAGAGTTTCAATGACGTTGCTTTGCAGCGCCTCGAGCTCGTAAGAAAGACCACCTAACGGATCGTGTTGATAGATTTCGAGTCCAAAAGACAGATGCTTCAGTTTCTTTAATGTAGGAAGCAACACTGAGGCAAGACCAATCTTGGTCAAGTCCTCCCCATTGGTAGCATCAGAAACTGTGGATAAAATAAAGTTAACATAAACGATTGAGGGATCCATCGTAGATCCTCACCTAGAATATCCATATTGATGGTAGTGAGGTTTCCAAAGGCATCAAACAGCTTACGGACACTTGGAAAGTCTTCAGGATCGCCAATATCTAATGTCAACTCCTTTGTGAATTTTGTATCAATGAGTGGACCGCCATCTGCGCGCCGCAATGCGCACATCCTGGATATTTCAAGAGGGTCTATCGACGTTACCGACAAACTAGGCAGCCTTATCGACGACGTAGGCAAATCGGATTCAGAGACTGGGTCGTCGATCTTTGGCTCGTACCTTATGCAGTACATATCTAAATTTTCAAGATTGACGCAGCGCGCCAGATCCGCGAAGGCAAAGTTTTCGACGCTTGCCAGTTTGAGGTGGGTGAGAGTTGGGTTGTGCATGAGATGGAGTAGTAATGGCCTGATGAGAATGTCTTTCCATGGTCGCGCGTCTTCATACCACTCCGGAAATGATAAGGTGAGGGTCTTGAGCCGAGTGATCTTCCCGAAGGTTTCTGAGAGCGCGACATTATCGAAATCACTGGAGTGGACGTGGAATTCGAGATGGCGAATGTATGCAGCGATTTTAGGGGTGGTAGATAGAAGTTTATGAAGCATGACAGCACTGGGTCTGTATGGCTCGTACGAGGGAAGGACAATAACACCAAAGTGGACCTTCCTGCTGAAATGAAGGAAATCGTGGCAAACAAGAGCGCATTGCTTGACTGACTCATGGGATGTGCGATCGTAATCCTCGGCTACCATTTCGACGACGCTCTCCAGAATTTCGAGGGGAAGTCGAACAGACGTAGCCATGGTAGGGAGACGAGGTCTGGATTAGAACTAAGTATCGATTCTTTTAGCGTTTAGTTGTTGTCTGGGGTATGATAGGGCAGACATACCTTCTGTCTTTTCAAGACCTTGAGGTCTCAATGCCTGACAGCGCACACACCCTGCCAGGAGGCGAGAAAAGTTCAAGTTCAAGCTATAGGGGTCGTAGACGCGTCGTAAGTAGCCCCTATTACTTATGTACATACATTACCAAATGGCGAACTCCGAAATCAGGACCGCGCTAATTTGTTGTGACGTAAATCCATATGTACGACACGATTCTAATATACACAGAGCTTCAAATTTATGCACAGGTGAGTCCGAAAACGTAACACAGGATTGAATTAAAAACAATCAGAAGGAGAGATGACATATCTATCCAGAGGCATTCACTTTTAACGAGATGAATGGACTCGACGACAATTTCGGAAAATGCATCCCCGGCAGATCCAAAGCCTCCCCAGCATCACCACGCCTCACGAATGAAAGCGAAACCTTCCGCAACTGCTGCCACACAGGTTTAGTCAGAAGCGTATCAAGGCTGGCGCAGTCTTCTCCGAATTTGTCTGCTTGATAAGGGGATGGATCAAGGCAGACTCTGATCTCCAAAGTCTCAATGATATTGTTCGTCATCCGGTCGAGCTCTCTGAAGAATGCACACAGAGGACGCGAGTGGTCAAGCGCGATTGAAAGCGACAGATGCTTCAGGGTAACAAGCTTTGGGAGCAACATTTCGGCCAAACGTCCTTCATACGTTCCTAAGCCTCCAACTATAAAAAAGGCATCAATAACTCGACGTAAGTTTTCCTTGTAAAAGGATTGAAATACCGTCAAATGTCAAGCGGATCCCAATAAGAGATCCACAGAACGCGAGTAGACGACGCACTGCGCTCAAATCCCACCGATCGTCCATACCGTACGACAATCGTTTAAGGCTGTCGAAATCGACAAATGGCTTTCCGCCAGCGCAGTGCCATGCACACAAATCGTCGATCTCCGGACGGTGCATTGACACAATCGCTAGGTTGGATAGACGCATCGGCTTCGAAGGCAAAGGTCTGATGGGATATTCGATGTCGGGGTGATATCTCAGACTTTTTAGAGTCAAATGCTTCAGATTGACGCAAGGCGCCAAATCCGGGAGATAGAAATTATCGATGTGCGATAACGTGAGGTGGGTGAGAGTCGGAAGCTGGATGAGGTAAAGCAGCGCTGGTTGGACAAGAATATAACTCCATGGATGCACGCCGCCGTCAAGCCATGGGAGCTGCAAAGCGAGTTGTTTGAGACCAGTAATTTTCTTGAAGCTTTCTATAAGCCAATCATTCGCGAGATCGTGGACTTTAACATCCAGGTCTAGATTCTGAATGTAAGCCCCGATTTCTGGAGCAGCAGAAAGTCGTTTTTGTATCATGAGAGCTGTGGACCTGCTTGGGAAGCGTGGAGGGACGACAGAGCGATAGATGTACTTCCTGCAGAGATGAAGAAGATCATGGCAAACTAGAGAGCATTTTTTGATTGAGACGCAATTTGGGTCATCTCGGGCGACGATGCTGACGATGATTACAAGGATGTCGTGGGGAAGTTGAACAGGCCCGGGTGTCAATGGAGACATTGCTCGAACTTTTGAAGATTCGTTGTAATCCAGAACGACTGGCACTCTCGTCCATTAGCCAACCAGACTCTGCAACAGTTCAACCGGAACATACTATTTCAAAATTCGTGTTCGCTTCAATGCTTTAGATGAGTCGAGCGGCAGAGCAAAGTCGTCGTCGAATGGAAGCGGCGTAGTGGACGAAAGTTTCAGTATGCAACCCCGACGCGGTGATGTCCGAGACTCTGACCAAAAAGCCCAGAAAAAACCACAAGCTGTAGGTCAAGTTGAAATGGAGTTTGTTATCAGAAAGTTTTTTATAAAAACTCTCAATGCGCACCTACTAAAGTTAAAACGTTGACTCATCAGTCGATATACATACCATATTGCTGACCACCAGATTCATGAATCTAAAAATAACTCATGCCAATAAAACGCCTTATGATTAACAGCTCAAGTTGAGGATGAATCAGAGAGCATAGCAGGTGCAGAGCGTCTATGCAATGCAAATTCATTGACGGACTGGACATCGCCATCGATTCTTCTGCATTCGACGATACAGCCCTGATGATAAGCAGATTGTGTGAACCGTCGCACAACGTTCATAGGATTTTGGGAGTCCCGCTAGCCAGGACCAGCCTTGAAGTATTCCGAGCATTGTTCAGGATAACAAGTCCATTCAGCAAGGCAAGGAAGAGGCATCTCGAACAAATAGTCATGATGTGAAAAAATACAATGCCATGGATTGAAGATTAGGACACAGGTAAGTAAATATCATTTTACAGAAAATCCACACCGAAAGGACAGATTTCCGAAATGGATTTCACGAAGGCTCGTCTCCGCTCCTCGTCCTCTCCTAGATATATGCTTCTCTTGACTCTTCGCCAAATCGCCAAATCGCAAGCCTTCTCCTAATCTGAGAAAGAAGACGCCTCGCCCGACCCGTTCGTCCCAGAACTGTTCATGGATGGCTCTGAGGACGCGGCGGCGATGCTGAGACCAACACCCCCTTCCTCAGGATCCAGCCAACTCTCCTCGACAGTCACCTTCACCCGCCGCACATACTCCTTCATATTCTCCCGATAGAGCTGTGCCGCCTCCGCATTCGCAGGCGAGTTGGGGTTGGGGTCGTGCAGGAGACTCTGTATACTCGTGAGGATCGCGGCGACGTCGTAGGTGGGCGACCACCGGTTCTGCAAGATGTCGAGACACAGCTCGCCGTTTGCGTATACGTTCGGGTGGAACATGCGCGAGAGAAACTTGACGGTGGGTGGCTTGTTGGGGTATGATTCGTCGAATGTAAGCAGCAGTTTGAATGTGCCGTCTTCAAATGGCGTGTCCCCTGGGGAAGTCAAAATGAAGGTATGCGAGTCATTTCAGAGAAAGGAGACTCACCTGGGCCAAAAATGACGGCATTCCAAAGCATGATGTTGTCCGGCAGCGGGCTGCCTGAGATACCGCCCGGAGGGTCGGAGGAAAGCCTCTTGAAATCGCGAATCAGACGTTTCTTGCAGTTCGTGGACTATCATAATCCAAATCCCGAATTAGCATGCATGAGGTGATGGTGATAGGCGGAGACCTGGCCACTCACCATGTCGTTTCGATTACGTTGCCCTTGTCGTTGAGTTCGTCAAATGGATAGGAGCTCGAGGATGAATGTCTAAATGCCAGTTCTTGTCTGCTGAACAGGCGGGTCGTGTACTTGAGGCGGGAGTCTTAGGGTAGCGATGTATGTTTCGGGAGAAAATAATGAAAGTATGGGGCGGTGGCGAGAAGCTGTGGGTAATTCAAAGTGTTGAAGAGGTATTTAAAGGGATGATGGGGTGGAAAACAAGAAGAGGGATGTGTTTTGTGAATCCGTGCTGCATGACCCTCGCCTCGGCCTCGCGGCACTTGTTTGGTTTCTGTTCTCAGATCCTTCTGGAACAAGCATAGCCAAATATGGTTTAGCCAATCAGATCAGTGAGATCGCAGCGCTTAACTTCCGCTATCAGTCAGCTTGCACTCAGCATCGGCGTCGGACAGGTGAATAATTCAATTACTATGGGCTTCTCCGGACTACAAAACGCTGCGTACTGACATATTTGCTTTCATTGCAGCAGCAAAGCACCGAAATTGCTACGCGCGCGGCTGAGCTGCTTCATTGCACGTTGTGGCGTCCTGAACGAATGGACTTGGAAGGGAAGAAATTTCCCAAATGTGCTGCGCACTTTCTCGATGTGGCCACAGCACCAATTAGGCATCTATTCAATATTCAGGGTTGTAAACTTGGACAATGCTCAGTGCGCGAAATTCGTAGGTTCTGTATTCTCAAAAGCAACAGAAATATCGAATAATTTGTATGGATGGCTCGTCATTCTGTTAATGAAGTAGTAAATGTTAATATATCAAGTTTCTCCAGGCGCTACATATTCTGAAAAGACTAGCTACTCGATCATAGCTTGCGGTTGATATCTTGTTGGGCTTCACCCTTATCGTGCTGGAGGTTTCCTGTTTGCGATTGACCAGTTGATCAGTAATCAGTAGAGCATTCCGAGAAGGAGAGAGAATGTACTAACCAGAAGCTTCCTGAGTCTTATCGCCAGTTACGGCACCAACAATGGCGTCTTTCTTGCCAACAATGCGGTCAACGGTGCCCTCGGCGTAGCCCTTGGCTTGAGCGGCCTTGTACTCAGTCTCGCCAGCGGCATGCTCTTCCTTTCCTGAGTGCTGCCACGTTGTAGCGCCTGTGATGTTTCCAATTGTCTCTACTATGCTTCCTTTCGTGGAGTGGAATTGACCAGACGCCTTGCTAGAAAAAACGAAAAAAGATACATCGTTAGAAGATATTTTTGAGTGCCCCTATAAATAGAATACTTACTTGGGCTCTCCGGATGCGATGTTTTTGGTGGAGTCGGACATTTCGAAGTGTTTGTGAAGTGGGTAGATAGGTTGGCAAATAATCTCTAGCAACTTCAATGTGATTTTATACATATTCTGCTATGACCCCATCGCCGCATCTTCATTGCGAAAGGCTGGTGAACTCGTCATTTCCAAGCATTTGGCCTTGCGCGCGGCGGCTGATTGTCATGCATTTGCTAGTTGTGGAGTGGGATAATGACCGCCCATCCGTCATCGAGTATCAATTGAGGCCGAATGCTCATTGATTTGTCGATGTATCCTGGAGCATGTCCACGTGCCTATTACTCGTTCAGCGCCATCAGAAAGTCAATAGATATCAGGCCTAGGGATTCAGAAAGGTGATTTTGAACTTGAGTTCAGTTTAATGATTCGGCGAAGCTTCCATGGACTCGCTTTTTGTTGTGTATGTTATCCCTCGAAAGAAAGCCTCGCTTAGATTTGGTTTTGTGATTCTCTACATTCCTTCAAATGGCCAGATTAATTTGTTCAGAACGCCAAAAGCGTGAACAAGAGAGAAAACTTTCAATGCGGCGGCGGCGGGCCCTTGTTCAGGCATTCGCGCTCGTTCTTCGACCTTCTCTATGGCAAATCGTCAAACGCGGTTGATTTTTATCTGCTGGTCCGTTGCTTTGATCGCATCTCTTTCATGATGGCCGCAGCGCAACAGAAAGCAGTGCAATAAATTAAGCGCCGGCGTACACCACTACGTCATTCAGTGACGTCATCATTCATTAATTACTCTGCGGCACCTCAAAGCGCATAAAAGGTCTCCAAAATCATCCATTTCGATTCAAAAAATCTCGCATACCACTTCCCATACATACCATTATGTCTTCCGTCACAAATGTCAACGCCGTCCATCCCACAGAGTCCAAGCCAGAGGCCGCATCTACCTCTACTCCCGCCGAGCCCAGGTAAATAATAATAATGCAATATCCTCTCGAAATTCTTGCTGATGCATCTTCTTTCCTGATTATCAGTAAACTCACAGGCCAATATCACTCCTTGAAGGGCACCGTCGTCGAAACTATTGGTGACCTCACCGGCGCTCCATCATGGCAGCAATCTGGGAAGCAAGAACACGCCGCCGGAGAGGCAGAAGTCAACGCCGCTCAGGCAAAGGCATACGTCGAAGGTGTAGCTGATCGTGTCAGCGGCAAGGCCGATGCTGTTATGGGGGCGATTACTGGAGACAAGCAAAGGCAACTTTCTGGTACGTTGTGATGTAGCTACTGTGGCATTCGTCATGCGAGAAAACACCGCCTTTTTCCAGGGAATATCACACACGATAAGGGCGTCGCGCAACAGGAGGCAAACAAGTTCTAGAAACTTATATTATCTTTACCATTTTCCGCATATGTAAATTGAAATTCCTCAAGATTATTGACGAGGGATGTGTAATATACCAGATCCATAACGACTATTAATAGTAACATTCTAAGGATATGTACAATTCATAAGAAAAGGAAAAGTAGGTTCGACTTCTGCTTTTGATAGCGCAACTCCATTTCAATAGACCGAGTTCCAAGGATTCGTCAAAAGAAAAGTTTAGCTTTGCGCGATAATGGCAAGGAAGATAAAGCGAAGCCCGCAGTGAAGCTTATCGATCGATGAATCCGTACTAGAGGTATATAACCCCTTTGGAAGGTGAAAGTACTAACAACTTCAGTCTGAATGAAGGCGGAAAGCAAAATCTCATAGCAAAAGAGGTATAGCGTAAGGAGTCGTAGCGGTCGTTACAAAGGTACTATAAAAAGATCAAAGCGAGGATATATCATAACAAGTCGTAGAGCGATCGTGAGGTATCACAGCAGTCGTATCAAAGCCGTAAAGCATCGTAAAAAAAAGCGTGAAAAATCGTAACAGTAGACGTCGTAAGCAGTCGTAAAAGTCGTAAGAAAGAAAGCAAACCAAGGATAGCGCAATCGTGGTATCGGGTATCGATTCATACTGGGGGAATCTAGATGTAGGTATAGCAGTTGGGTTCGCTGTGGATATCCATAACGTCTCCGATGACGGCCGAGGGCCCGAGCGTGCTCATGATGAGTGGGTAGTCGAGGGTGACGTTCTTAAAGGGAGGGACGGTAGCCGACCGTCCGGTAATTTCGTAGAGGCGTTCGGGCTTCATTTGTTGCCAGTTCCACCACATGCGGTCCAAATTCGAGTGGTGCAGGTAGAAAAGGGGATCTGATAAGACAGATATGACAACCGTCAGCAATCGGGAAAGAATGAAAACGCACCACCCGGACTTGAGTAGAAGTTGCTCATTTCGCCACCGACACCATAATGGCCCCCATCGTGCACTCTGTGGCCAGGAGTAATGGGTAGGCCTTCAACCTGGATGCGGAAATCCCCAAAGTTCGTCTGCGTCATGATGTAGTCGACCATTGGGGTGTTGAGAAACTCCTTCGCCTCCTCTTTGATCCCGCGAGTGAGACAGTGGTCGCCGATGTACTTTCCAGGCCCCAGAGGAATGGTGTGGTTCGCGAATGGACCATCCATCACACATCCACGAAAGGCGACGGGGTCAATGCGCATAGCCGCGGGCGGGACGGGCGCGGGCAGCTTATAGGTGAACAATTGGCCATCGCCGCCAAAGCCTGTTTCGGGGTCGAAGATGGGGGACTTCGCGAATCTGTAAAAGGTTAGGATGTGGCGCTGGCAGGAAGAGAATAGAAGATCGCACGTTTGATCAGAATGAGTGTCGAGCGTCCAATCCCAATATCTAGAAGAAAAAACAAGTTCATAAGAAAGAAATAACGATTCAAAGACAACTTACGGGTTTCCACCTTTATATCCGCATTTATGGAGTTCCGCTTCGTAATTCTTGACGTATTGCCTATGCCATGGAAGAAATTCGCCCTGCGATACGCGCCGAGTGAGCATCACAATGAGAAAGATAGTTCCAAGAACTCACTGCTACGTGGACAGCATCCGCCTGATTGATATGGAAAGCCTGAAACTCATCGTATCTCGACCGTGCAGCTTTGATCACAGGCTTGACTGCAGGGCGCGATTGCAAGCACTTGATCGCGTCGATGTAGCTGGCCTTTTCTTCTCTCGAGAGCGTTCGCCTAGGGAATTATATCAGCGCTCGGCGGGGTCTAAACGAGAGCAAAACGTACCATTCTCGCCGTTCGACAAGTTTCTCACACTGCTTCCGTTGAGCGGGGACTTTGAACAGAGAAGTAGATGGGGATGGAGAGGGGGATACAACTACGGCCGGGTTTGTTGCAACGGTGACTTTTTTCTGGACGGGGACGGCAGACGGGGGAGGAGCGGCAGCGAGCTTCGTGAGGACAGTGACCTTTTTCTGAACGGAGGCAGAAGATGAAGGAGACGACAGCGACGGAGATGGAGATGAAGCAACAGCGATATTGGTCTTGGTCACTGCGGTGATGTTTTGAGCCAAAGCGAGAGGAGTGCCGACGGCGACGTTGACGAGCGTGAACAAAGCCAAGACGAGCGTGAAAGCAGGAGCCATTGGTGGAGGAGCTGAGCGTCGACTGGGACTCGGGACCTGGGACTCGTCGAGCTTGTTGGAGCTGTGCTTATCTCGAGCTGAGCGGCTGCAGGTTTTATACTTGCGAGCTGGCTCGTCGTCGCTGATGCGCGGAAGGCATTGGTCTTCATCGCAATAGGATCAAGGCCTGGGACGCCTCCCGAGACCCAAAATGCGAAGTGGAGTCCATATAAAGCATCCCCTGACGATCGCACTTGCATTTGGTCTGGCGAAGTGTTCAGAACTTCCAAATGTCTTCGAGCTAGAGGAGATTCGGCAGAAACACACTGCTGCAGCAGACGTAACCAAAAGTCAACAAGCATGTCTTGGACTGAGTCTCTCTCGGGAAATTAGAAAGCGAATTCGTGATTTATCGGAAGTTTTCGTGTCAAGAAATTTACAGGATGCGTCGCAGCCAATGGAAAAGTAATATGGTCGACTTCCGCCTCTGTGCCACGACAGTACGCGAACGAAAAGGAAGAACAAAATCTATGAATAAGTACAATGGTGAGCATGGTTGAAAGAATAAGATGCTCTATCTCTGGACAGCGAGCATGGAAGACGAAGTCCTGAAGGATGAGACATACCAATTGAGCGCTTGAGCAGATGAGATAGACGGAAAGGCGAGGCCTTGATGAATGCTGATCGATCACTGCACAATTGGACATCATGATGAATAGATGACGTCATGACGAAGGATGAAGCTCAAGCGCGGCGCGCGCTGAGAAGTCGACGACGGTACCTGAGGACAAGAACTTGAACAGCGACAGGAATGTTCTTCGAAGACCGCAAACTTGTTCCGTCTCTAAACAATAGCGCCGAGACAGAACTACGGTATGACGAAGAGAATGGAGCTCAGCTCAGAAGAGGTGGACTCAAAGCGGGCTCATAGGCCTACGAAATCCTCCCTACTACCCTTGGAATCCGTATTACGACGAGAACATCACAACATCACAAACATAACATAAACAGTTGATATTTTGGAATTTTTGTATGGATTAGACCATTAAGCTTCGAACACCAGAAGGAAGTATGTATAGAAAATTCTAGTCAGAAATGGTGTACGAAATGTTCCTATTCTCAACCCTTATATAAAGAAACCTCTTTCAAGTCCAAAGCGAGAAGATGTCCAATATAGAAATGAAGATTGTCCGAATGGCATAGAAAAAGCATCACAGTATCTAGACGTAGGTGTAGCAGTTATATTCGCTGTGAATATTCATGACTTTCCAGAGAGGAACTGTCTCGCCAAAAGATTTCGGCATTTCCAGTGGTTGATCGAGGGTAACATTGACAGTAGGCGGATAGGTGGAGCTTCCTGCAATTTCATACAGTCGCTCAGGCAACATCTGCTGCCAGTTCCACCATACACGATCAATATTAGCATGATGCAAAAAGAAAAGCGGGTCTAATGAGGAGATCAATATCAGCAGCCTTACCCACATAGAACCCTTCAATACGTACCTGCTGGGCTGGAGTAAAAGTTACTCATTTCTCCACCAACCGCAAAGTGGCCTCCATCATGAATTCGAGGTGTAGGCGTAATCGGCCTGCCTTCCAACTGAACACGGAACAGAGCGAATGTTGGTTGACTTGTGATATTTGCGAGTGCCTTAGATGTGAGGTACTGTGCATTTTCATTCGAAATTCCACGAGTAAGACAATGTGTTGTCTTCAGCTTTCCTGGTCCAAGGGTGACGGTGTAGTTTGCGAAAGGGCCGTCTTGGACGCATCCTCTGAAGTCTTCAGGAAAGACCAATTGATCGGCCGGGATATTTGGGGGAACGACGTAAGTTCCTGGAACTCCATCGCCGCCGAAGCCTGTTATAGGATCAAAGACTGGAGAGCCCATGATCCTATATCCGGGGATGTTAATGAATAGCGTATAGAAAATTGTGCAAGAGACATACGACGATGTTGAATCAGCATCCTGGGTCCAATCCCAGTACCTAATCCATATGTGAGCAACATTAAGCAGAGAAATCCAAGCAACAGCTTACGGAGAATATCCCTCATATCCGCACTCGTTCCGGAGAGCATTTTCATACAGTTGAAGGAAATGCCTATGCCAGCCCAGGAATTGGCCCTGTATTCCAGTCGTGAGTTCCAGCAACCAAAGGCTTCATAATGACTGACCACAAGATGCACATAATCAGCTTGATCAACGTGCCAGCCCTGAAATTCGTCAAATCGTGTTTTGGATTCCGGATAGACGGGGTCTTTCGCGGGGTGGGCTTGTAAACACTTCACGGCCTTTATATAATCGGCCTTCTGTGTATCGGTAAGCGTTCTCCTGGCAGGTGTTCATTGATTAGGTTAGTCAGTTGGAAGTGTAGTACCAATCCGGAGTCGTACCATTCATGACGCTGGTGCAGGTTCTTGCACAATTTTTGGCCCTGTTGATCAACATGTTCTGAGGCTGCGAAGACGGATATAAAAAATATTGCAAGAATAAAGGTGACGAAAGGAAAGCGAATTAGAGGCATTAGATTGATTAGCAGGATGTTGAAGTAGATACAGATAGAACTCAAACCAAGGTTTCTTTTATAACCATCGGTCATCAGCGAGGGACGGGAGCCATAGATCTTGAGGTTTGATCGAGATCCTGGCACCAACTTTAAACAGAAACAAGCTCCATTCTTCGTAATAAATCTTCGGAATATTTCCAAAAATCCTGCACTACCTTGGACGCCATTATGTATCCGTACATAAGAGAAGCATCCTCGGCAAATAAACTAATCCATTGAGCATCTGCATCGCGAGTTGAGTCTCTTTCCTGAAAGCCGATTCCACCCTGAGACAGATTAAGGAAGACCATATCCCACTTACAAGAAATGGAGACGAGACCGAGGTATCTGATTCTCGATGTGTTTGCGGACGTCGCGGAAGGTTTTCGAGCAAGATGAGATTCATCGGAGGCTTGAACGAATATGGCAATAGGCTTTCCATTCGACATGCAACTACCTAATCGCTGACGATGTTGATCTGTGTAAGGAGGCGTTAAGAACCTGAAAGCGTATGAATCATAGGTTAGAGCATTGACTTGCATCAGGCGAAGCTAAAGCGCCGACCATCATCGTCTATAAGATTAAAGGCCTTGGAAGGCAGTAGCTGAGAATTTCTCGTTCCAAAGCTCTTTGACTGTTCGAGTAAGCCAACTTCCCGGAGGATAGCAGACAGGTTCATACGTACCGCGGTAGAATTGTCGGTAGAATTCATTCAACTCGCGATCTTCACCATGTCTCTATGAAATGTAATTGGAAAATGCAGTTATCTGTATCAAAGCTTCCTTTTTGAGAGTGTTTCATATAGCAGGAACGCCGAGAAGACGCGATATGAAAATGACAGCGCAAGAAGATGGTGGTTGTAAGCAAGAAACGCGTCGTTGGCACCAAGTTGGCACTGGGGACGTTGACGGATCAATCGCTCGGGCCGAGGTATGGACGTCGCCTCCGTGCCCAATTCTCTCCATGTGCACATGGTCAGGCCTATGTCGGATTGTGCTCAGAAAGCATGATAGTTGAGAAGAGGATTCATGGCATACCTAGTAAACAGTTAGACAGCATGTTGTCCAATTGAAATTCGAATCGAACTAATGGCAAATGCAATTTTACGAAGTTCTTATTAGCTCAAGGATCGAAAGCGGTTATCCACTGTACCTCCGCCACTAACAGATTGCGAATCAATGCCTACGAATTTTCGGCTCTATCAGAAGAGGCCACTGTTGAGGTCTTGAGGGCGGGATCGCATGAGCCTTGCTTTGAATTGTTCAGGCCTTGGATGATGAAACTCGTCATTTTTACGTGTTGTGTCTTCTCGCTAAGCTCGCTATGTATTTGTAGTATCCCTGTAATCAGATGCGATATTTAGCTGTACGGTTGTAATGATTTCTTCAACGCCATAGAATTTGATAGGTTACCGGTGAAATTTCGGAAAGATAGACTTGAGTTGTTGATTGCATGAGCAATGACAAAATGATTTCATTAAAATTCGTTGCGTTCACTGCATCATCGTACGTATTCGTTGTAAAAGAAGAGGATCGATTCAAAATTAGGTTTTATGCGCGCGATAATTAAATGATGTTGGAGACTGAAAAGTAATGGAACGAGGAGTAGCGAAAGGTACACAAACTTGGATGAAGGATTGCGTGGATGAAAAAGCATTCTTTGGAATTGAATCAGCAGTTCAAAATACAGCAAGTACAAAATTATGGAAAGAGAGCAGAACCTCGTAATTTGTGGGGTAACTCCCTCAGGTGGCTGTATACGTGGGAGGCATGTCCACTACTGTAGCGCCTGGACGAATCGTTGTACCAATTGGTAATCGTACGCCGCTGTCCTCCTGCACCATGATGACCTCTGACTCGCTGGTAGGGACGGTACTCCGAGTCGGCGGAGAGGAAACCGTCGAGCGTGACATCGTAGGTAATGATCCTCCAGTCTGCCTTCTCCATGCTTTATTCGAAGGCCCAACTGCGACAGTAGCGGCAGGCGTTGAATCTTTTGGAACCAAATAATACTGTGTGGCATCAGGGGATGGAGCGAATTGTGACGTTAGCAGAGGATAATTGAAAGGCTGTATACTGTTGGCGTTTGAATTGGCGTCCATCTCACGTCTTTTGCGAATACGCCGGTAGAAAAAGAAAGCAAGGAGTAGAAAGAGGAATGCAACAACACCGTTGACAACACCCACAATTAGACCTACGTGATTGTCGGTTTTCCCGATTGCATTGGAAGGTATTGCCCAAGTTAGCAGAGTTACCAGAACCAGATACTGTCCCAGTGGGTGATCCTGATCATGAACCAAACCCTGAACCAGATGAGAGCGGTGTCGCCGATGGATTTGTATTGTTGACGGTAACAGTAACTGCTAATGTGCCCGTTCCCACGACTGCGATGGGCCTGGCGATGATGGGCCAGTGCCAGAACCAGCGCCAGAGACGATTGCGTTGCTAGTACCTCCTGCGTTTGAACCGCCACCACTAGGAGGGGCGTTTGTGACAGGCGTATGAGGCACCAATTGCACCTCCTACAGAAACATCTGCCAAGGCCCCATTCTGTACGATGATGTTGCACATCGATAAAGGCGTCGTATCGCTATTTCCATTATATGTGACTCTGACTATGAGCTTGCCAGCGGATCGTAGGCCGGTACTGAAAAAGCGCTGATTTAATTCTGCGCCCGGAATTTGCACGGGGGCTACATTCGAATTGAACGTGAAGGCACTGCCGCCATCAACAGGATATGCAGGCTGCCAACCTCAAAAGGGCCGTGTCCGACGTCAAGACGCCTTCTCGCTTGGGCGCATTGAAGCAGACGACGTTCGGGAGAGGGTTTAAGATAGAGTTTAGTACAGCCACTGATGGACCCAACATCATCTCGACCGGATTCGCACGGGCGTCAACGTTCCCGACCAAATCCCATCATCCAGCACACATCCACCGTCGTCGTCGTTGATGTGCTTTCCTCATTCTCATGAGCGCTAGAATCGTGCTCTTCACAAGTTATCGCCTGTGCTGAGGTGTTTTGTTCTCCAACAATGCCTCCAGCTAGAATTGCAGTGCTGGGTGGTGGACTGACGGGACTGTCGTCAGCATTCCATCTCTCACGACGATATCCGAAGGCCGAGATCTTTCTTTTGGATAGGGAAGCTCAGTTGGGTGGATGGGTGCGCTCTGAACGCGTCAAATTGCCAATATCTGGGGCTTCTGTCGTGTTGGAAGGAGGTCCGCGGACGCTGCGACCTAACAGCAAATCTGTGCTTGAATTGGTGAGTAAAATTGGTGCTTAAAAGCCAATACTTCCATTGAAGAAATTTCGTCCAGGTAAACCTTTTGAAGCTTGAAGACAAAATCATTACGGTATCAAAATCAGCACCTCCTGCTAGAAACCGGTTTCTGTACATACCCAAGTCAGATACTTTCCGGTTTCATGGGCTGACTCGCCTCGGTCTGTCTATATCTCCTCTACTCTTATTCATGGCAGGCAGCTTGCTCCTTGAACCATTCAAACGGCGGAATCGAGAAGCAAACTTGCAGGACGAAAGCTTTGACGCTTTCCTCACGCGACGTTTCAACCCCACTTTCGCGCGGATATTTGGCAGTGCCCTGTTACATGGCATATACGCGTCGGATTCGCGAAAAGTCAGTGTTCGTGCTGCTTTCCCGACGCTCTGGAACATCGAAGACAGAGGAAAGGGAAGCCTGGTGAGAGGTATGTTGCGCAACAGTCTGACGCCGGATGCTCCAAAGGATACGACTTCAACGGATGATGAATATCAACTGGGAAAGGTTTTGGAAATGATGCGTGACGTATCTGTGTACTCATTCCGCGACGGGATGCAGACTTTGACCAAGGCGTTGGAAGATCATTTGCAGTCAACGCCGAACGTCAGCATTCTGAAGAATGCAGAAGTTTCGAGGCTTAATCCACTCGAGAATCACTCGTTTGAGGTAGGCATATCGTGATCTTCATCTTCATCTTCTTACATTTTTCCAAGATCTCGCATACGGGCGGTGAATCTTTGCGGGTCACCCATGTGGCTTCTGCTCTTCCTCTTCCAGTCTTAAAACACATCCTAGGTTCTGGAGATCAAACATCGGTCTCACATCTAACAGCCAATCCGATCACTAGTGTCAACGTCGTCAACCTTGTATTTCCGTGTCCGCCTTCGCAAATCCACCCCGAAGGCTTCGGGTACCTGATCCCCCGCCCATCTGAAGGATACAGTAGCGCGCCGTCGCCGGGTATCCTCGGCGTAGTCTTCGACTCTTGCTCGCTCCACGACCAGGATATACCTCGTACAGATAATTACTACAAAGAATCCTCCTTCACTAAACTCACCATAATGACCGGCGGTCCGTACTTGAGCCTCCCGCTTCCGCCCCACCTTTCGTCGTCATCAAGCACCGGCATTCCCCCATTCATTTGCAGCCTTCTCGATAAACTTCAAATCCACCTACGTGGATCCTCGAAAGGACCGATTCCTAATCCTATCTATTGGCGTATCTGGCAAAACAGGGACTGTATACCGACGCTTCTTCCAGGCCATCTCCAGAGAATCGCGGAGATGCAGGCGGGTTTGAAGGGGAAAGGTCAGAACGATTATTGGGGTGGACGTCTTGCCGTTGTTGGTGCAGGTGTTGGGGGCGTTAGTATGGGTGACTGTGTCGAAGCAGGTCGGAGGGTAGGAAGAGATTGGGCAGATGTCGGGCTATAATGTGGCATATGATGGTCGAGGGTTTGTGCCTGCCGTATGTATGCCAGTATCAGATATTTTTCTATCCTGACCCAGCGATCAACGTCCGTCAACTCCTTGCCGATGTAAGAATGCAATAACAACGATCATATTACTTTCCTATAATTTTCGTTATTGTGAAATCTTTTCATTATTCTCCGACGGTCTTGGAGGTCAGCTCAGGCGCAAGTACTCCATTTAACTCTACATGAGGTTTTCGCTCAAGTTTTGACTGATGACCGGTTGACTGGTGACTTCGTCACAATGATGTTTTCTTGGTCTGTTCAAGCTTCTGACATTCCGTCACAGCGGAGCGCTCAAACAACCCTTGTTGCCCAGCTCCTTCCGTCACTTGGGCTCCTAGTCAAGATGTTCCCAGCATCAAACACAACCTTTCATCACAATTTTATTTAGCTGTCAACTTTTGAGCATCAACTCTACACGAAGTGGACCTGTGCTGAAAGCTCAGATATGTCCCAATGGCTACGGGTGGACGATTTCGACCGCAGAATTAACTACAGCAGTGAAGGATGGACTGCTCTGCAGCTTACGGGAGTGACAAGCGATGATTATGATTTTCGAAATCTACAAGACGCGTTCATGGGCACGACTCATGTTGTCGTCGGGACGGATTTGGGCACGGAGTCCAGCTTCTCGTTCACTTTCAATGGTGTGTACCATCGCCCCTTTGCCTCGAAACGCATTAAGTGTTTCGTTGTTCAGGATCTGCTGTGGCCATCTACGGGATGTACGTTGGGTTGTCAGCGGCTTGTCTGACGAATTGCACGGCTGTGGACGTGCCTGTTCCATCTTGGGCCTGCTCCATCGATGGAGAGCCCGTCCAACCAAACGACGCCTTTGGGCACTTTCCCTGGACGAGTTATTGCGAAATGCATGACCTGAGTGATGGTCCACATACCATTACGACGCACGTCTTTCATAGGAACGTTTCGATGCCATCTGGGTTCTATCTGGACTTCATTCAGTACCTTCCGGATCCTTCTTTAGATTCTGATCTCGAGCAGGGTCATCTTATGATTGATTCGACGGACCCACAAATTCCATTTGCAGAGAATTGGACACCGCTGGGAACGGCGAATATGACGCTAGCGGGAGGGGATTTTTGGCTTGAATTCACTGGTACTTGATCTCGTTCGTTTCCATCCATTAGTATTAGCCAACTCACATTGCATCGTTTCAAGGCATATCATTAATCTGGTACAGTCTGTCGCCTCATGCAATACATACTCTTGACCCGTCCCTTCTGAAGAACGAGACTGTCGCTGGAGGCATTCTGTGCACATACACCATCGACGGAATGGACCCTGTCAGTTTTATGATAGGCATTGGTCCTGATACTATCAACCCTAATACTTACAACAACATCCTACTGCAGACCGCCACGCTTCCAGCAGGAAAACACAACCTTTCGGTTTCGGGTTTCGGGTTCGGTCATCCTACAACACTGGACTACCTCATAGTGCAGCAAGTTCCACTGGGCTCTAATGCAGCGGCATCTACCGCTATCTCCCCTGGATCGTCGCCCACTGCGGTAACACAGGAAAACAATTCAGGTGTTCCAACACATAATCGCCATGTCAACGTTGGAGCAGTCGCGGGTGGAGCTATCGGGGCCACGCTGTTGTTGATTGCGATGGTTATAGGCTTCCTGTTTTTTAACCGTCGAAGATCAAATACCACCGATGTTGACAGTATATTCGACGCTGAGCCATTGCCAGCTCATATCCGCCTGGAACCATTCAAGTATAGTCTCGACAAGCCACCCAAACCAACGCCTTCTGGGGCCTCCGACACCACTGTAGATCCCGCCGACACTACTGCCCCTTCATCGCAGACGAAAAAGCCGACAGCCTCTTGCCTTCATATCTATTCTGCGCCCATTAGCACATCCTCGTCGGCTTTGCATCTGCCTCTGAACCCACCTATAACGCCAAGCCAAGATACGACCATTGATACATTCATCGACTCCGATATTTTCAGAGCGTCTGATACTAATGGTTCAACATTTACTGTCGACAGGCCTGAAGTTGCTGCTTCGTCATCTCGCACACTATGCGATGTACAATTACCACCTGATGAACATCCGAGCGACGTCGACGCACAACCCCCACGGAATACTTCTCCACCAGACCATGGTACTCGACCTAGTGATAGAAAATATCAAGGTGCCGAATCAGCCGAGTTCTTGCATTTGGAAGAACACGATGATGTGCTGGGCGATTCACTACGCAGTACTTTTCCTGCTCAAGCAATGCCTGATGTCGGAAACCGCCGTACGTCGAGAGTAGTTCGACACGCCGATAGTGGAATACGCATAGCACGGAGAAGACATTCTGATAACATACTAGAGTTACCGCCAGAATATAATGTGGAATATTATGGATTATGAGCTTTGACTCTTCATGGGTAATTAGGTGCAGTAAGGTGAGAATATTGACTGACGTCTTTTGTGTCGATATCAGAAGGCCATTGCCATCTTGCACTTGAGCTTGACCCTTGAACGCATATTAAGTGTGTATTGTACGCCGCTTTTACGGGTTGGCATGTATTGGGCTTCCCACGGCCGTCTTGTCGACGACATATGATGTGGGGCGCCGAACCAATATTCTGGTTACCTTGCTTCTTGTCATGCCGGGATGTTTTCATCCACTTCATTCTTTTTTTTCACGCTTTCACCTAATTTTCGATCTTCCAGAGACGCAACGGATCCAAGGGTATGTCGCAATGGATCCGGGTAGACGACTTCGACAAAAGAATCAACTATAGTCCCGATGGATGGAGTGCGCTTCAAGTGACTGGCGTAACGAGCGACGATTATGACATCCGAAATCTACAAGATGCATTCCTTGGAACTACGCATGTAGTTGTTGGAACGGACTTTGGTACCCAGTCCAACTTCTCGTTCTCGTTCAACGGTGCGCCATTTCCTCTTTTTCTACCGCAGTATAATTAACCTGTAATGCTTTAATGAGTGCAGGCAGCGCCGTGGCCGTCTACGGGATGTATGTCGGACTGTCCGCGCCATGTTTGAAGAATTGCACCGACTGGGACGTGGTGGTTCCATCCTGGACATGCACCGTAGACGGAGAAAATATCGAATCTAACGATGCCTTTGGACGCTTTCCGTGGACGAGTTATTGTGAAAAACACAACCTGGAGGATGGTCTGCACATTATAACGACGCAAATATTCCACAGGAATGTCTCCGTTCAGTCTGGATTCTATCTGGACTTCATTCAGTACCTCCCAAACCACTCTTCGCTAGAGTCTGGCCTCGAACAGGGTTATCTCATGATTGACTCGACAGATCCTTCAATTTCGTATACGAACGAATGGTTTTCACTCGGTACAGCCAACGCTACATGGACTGCAGAAGGATTTTGGCTCGAATTCACTGGTAACTATCACGTTCGTTGATTTTCTATATTTTCTTTCTCATGATGGATTTAGGCATTTCGTTAACATGGTACAGTTTATCTCCTCACGCCGTCAACATACTTGACCCGGCACTTGTGAAGAACGAAACTGTCAATGCGGGGTTTAGCTGTCAATACACCATCGACGGACAGAATCCCATTCAATTCGCGATGGCTATTGGTCCCAACACTTGGAAGCCTAACACGTACAATAACATATTGATACAGACTCCCACACTCTCAGCCGAAAAACATAATCTTACAGTCTCATACCTTCAGTATGGCCACACTACTACTCTCGACTATCTCATAGTGCAACAAGGCCTTCCAATTCCGACTGCAGCTGCATCTTCTATTACAGCCTCTCCTTCAACCATAACGCATGATAATGGCAGAATTTCGGTTCAGAATCATCATCTTAACGTCCGGGCTGTAGCAGGTGGAACAGTCGGTGGTGTCCTGCTGTTTATCGCGATTCTTGTATACCTATCGCTCTACAGATGCCGAAAGTCCCAGAACGCCGATCTCGATAGTATCTTCGATGCCGAGCCTTTGCCTACTCATGTTCAACTTGAGCCTTTCAAAGACAGCCTGGAAAAGCCATCTGCAACAACGCCTTCCGGCGCCTCCGAAAATGCAAATCCAGTCGACCCCACGCCCACACCACGCACCAAAACAGCACAAATCTCTCGTCTGCAAAGCACAACCAGCCCATTTTCGTCAAGCATGCACCTCCCTGTACCTCTTCCCCAGCTGCCGATCCCAGACACGAACATTGATCCGTTCCTCAATTACGGCTCTTCCAAGCCGGGACCTACCACCAATTCGGTACAATTATCTACATGTGAAGCGCAAGCTTCCTCGTCATCCATACACTCCTATAACCGGCTACATCTCCACCCACTCCTTGCTGCCGACGAACCAAACGCAGACAGCCTACATGATTCTGGCTCGTCGCAACTCGACAACGATGACCCTCCGCCTCATCGAATAAATTATCCAGACACGGATTCCGATGGGTCATTAGAGCTGGAAGAACATGATGATCTTCTCGGAGCTCCAGACCCTGGTTTACGCACCTCTGAACCTCTTTCGGATCTCCGAGTAACTCGCGGCGTTAGACACCAACATATTTCGAGAATTGTGCGACACGCAGATAGTGGGATGCGATTGACACGTACAAGGCGTTCTGAAGACTTACTAGAGCTTCCGCCGGAGTATACTATGGAATAATGGGACATTCTTTTGTTTTTAGGATTGCTTATGGTTTTGGCTTTATGCCTCTAATTATTATTCAAAATTTATCTTTTCATCTTTGCTTGCATCCCAGCAACTTCCTACACCTCAAACTCCTGAATCAGAATTTTTGGTTAATACCATGGCGCATACTTTGATTTTATATGTATAACCAAATGGTCGAGCTTACATTTCCGCTTCTAGGGGCGCCATTCGAAAGCTCGCTGAGTTACCCCTTTCCCTGCAGTTGGGCAGACGAATCCAGTGCATCCGCTGAACTGCTAGACAATTTCGTTGAACACTGAATTGGTAAGTTGTCTTCCCATACTCATTCTCTACCAATTATAACCCACTTCAGTGATTACTAAGTCGGCTTACACAGGACTCGATTATCGAGCTATGTCCTTTCGGTGGCATTCCTATTATAAACTCCCAACGATTATTAACCAAGATACATGCACCGTCCGCCTCTAAGTCCTCGTAGTAAGTACCCTAATAGCTCCTATTTTTACCCTATCTGTCAGTAAAGCTGTCGGGAACGCGACTTGGCATCGCTGCCAGACCTGTACACGCGCCTATTTTTCTTCCAGAACCTTATTCGTTGGGCCCAAGCTAGCGTTTCATTGCGATGATCCCGGCCAAGGAAGGAAATGACTCTAGCTTCTCGGAAGCGCGACCCATAGTGCACAGAATGGCGCAAGCATTCAGCAACAAACGATGGAAAGCGACTTGGTAACTCGTTTGTAATCCAGTCAATGTCGTCCTATAAGTACAGGCCCAACTCTCCTCCAACTTCAGCATCTAGCAACTTCATTCGATCTCAACAGAAATAGCCTCTTCCACTATTGTCTCGCTTCCCAGCAACGCAAACCTTCCTGCCCCAAACACACCCTACTTCACCCCACTCCAACCCATTCCGGCTGGGACTGCGTCCGACCCGCAACCCGACTTAAAGGAGCTTCCAAAGCTTTTCCAACCTCTACGCATTCGAGGGGTAGAATTTCCAAACAGAATTTGGGTGCGTATAATTTTGTCGTATTTTGTATTTGCCATACCGATTAATTTGCGGTCGTCGAATAGTTGGCTCCTCTATGCCAGTATTCAGCAGAAAACGGTATGATAACGCCCCAGTGGCATATGGCGCATCGTAAGTACCATCTACCACATCTTGAGCCTGCGCAACTCAACGGTTTCTATTCTTGCACAGTCGGCGGCATCTTCACACGCGGACCAGGCCACAGCATGATTGAAGCTACCGCCGTCCTCCCAAATGGGCGCATCACGCCGCAAGACCTGGGCATCTGGTCCGACGCACACATCGCGCCTTTCCGCGAGTTAACGACCTTCGCACACTCGCAGGGGCAAAAAATCGGCATCCAGCTCGCACACGCCGGTCGTAAGGCATCCACCGTTGCTAACTGGATTGGCGGATCCCCTATCGCGTCCCCAGAGATCGGCGGATGGCCCGACGACCTCATCGCCCCGTCTGCAATCCCGTACGATGATGGGTACCCGGTACCCCATGCGCTGACGGCTCAGGGCATGAAGGACGTCATAAAAGCTTACGCTGACGCGGCGAAGAGGGCTGTCGAGGCTGGCTTCGATACCATAGAGGTCCATGCTGCTCATGGGTTTTTGTTGGCTGAATTTATGAGCCCAATTTCGAACAAGCGGGATGACGAGTACGGTGGTAGCTTCGAGAACCGTATCAGGTTTATTCTCGAGGTTGTAGATGCAATTCGAGGCGCTGTGCCTGAGAGCATGCCCTTATTCTTCAGGTAAGTAACCAAGACACCGTCGACTTTGGGTTGGGTTTTGATCTACGAAAATTTCAGGCTATCAGGAACTGAATGGTTGGAGGATATTCTGCCCAACGAACCATCCTGGCGCGTCGAGGACACCGCACGACTTGCACCTCTCCTCTACGCGCACGGAGTCGACCTCATCGACATATCCTCTGGCGGAAATTCCAGCAAGCAGAAGATTGCTGGCCCTCTCTTCTCGGAGTCGGGAGGATATCTCAAGGCATACCAAGCGCCCCTCGCAAAAGCCGTCATGAATGCCATTGGCGGTACGGTTGCATACCCATCCAGCAAAATTTCTTCGACATTCGACTCTAACCGACCAGGACGACTTCTTGTTGCGACGGTCGGCAAAATTACTTCGGGCGTGCAGGCGGAGCAGCTCCTCCGGGAGGGCTACGCTGATGTGGTCATGGTGGGGCGGCAGTTCTTGAAGAACCCAGGCACTGTTTGGGCCTTTGCAGAGGAACTAGATGTCGATGTCAGGATGCCTACCCAGATTGGGTGGGTCTTCGTTGGGAGGGCGCCGAGGGTGATAAGTAAGGACTCCGATAAGGGCTCGAAGTGAGCAGACCATCTTTTGGGTCTATCATATGTCATATTCCTAGAGGCCTGCAAACTTAGACATATTACTTTCCACTACGATTAATTTAGACGTACCGGGTTACAAAGGAGGTGGCACTGTAGGATACGTGACTGCATCCGGGATTACAATATTTTTCTCGATCTGGGACAACTTATAGAGGATATCGGAAAATAGGGTAATAGTCAAGCACACCAAGGTTTTGTCGACGGAGCATTTTCAAGGGCAGTCGCAGTCGGCTACAGGCTGATATCGAGGACAGCATCCTTTTTGCTTTCATGGAAAAGATAATGCTCGGAAATTTACGCCAGTTTGTGATCCGAAAAGGATTACCTATTGTACAAGCATACATTGGAACGCAAAAATCGAGCCTTACTGCCTGTGCACTCGTACCTTTGGTCTCTTATATAACAGTTCAACGGTGTTAATCTTCCTAACAGTTGTTTTGAATGTTCTGGATCCTTTTATTTAAAATTTTGACAAAAAGTTGGCGCTAATGTCGGCGAGATGATGGTTGGTATTGCAGTGATATGATACAAAATGCGACGAGAAATAATTTAATTTCACGGAATTGTCAGTCGTAATCTCCACCTTATAATGCGGTCAGCCAAAAAAGGTATAGTTGCAAGAGGGTAAGAGACTAACCCCCACCATCGTCTCCACCTCCACCCCCGCCCAAGTCGTCATTGTCGTCTCCTTCACCGTTGTCGAAATAATTTTCAGCGTAATCGTTATCGTATTCTTCGTCCACGTCGTAGTCTGACTCAGCAGCCTGGGACCCTGAGTCCGAGCGTTCTTCAGAGGATTTTTCCTACCCTACAGTTCAGTGGTGAACTATGGAAGGAGGCAAACCATCTTACTTCGTCTTCTCCATCCTCAGCAAGCTCGTCAATATTCATTTTGACTTTTTCGGTAGTCGGCTGCAACGGCGCTGCCTTTTTCTTTCGTTTCGGATTGAAGTAATCCTCGAAAACCTCCGTCGGAAAGAAGGGCGCATGAAGGTCTTTTCGTTTTAGCGTCGGTTGTGATGCGGCAGATGGTCTGTACTTGTCAGAGTACCGTTCAAGTTCTGATACTTGCTTCAGTCAGGGCCTAGAATATAGGATGGATTTTTGGCTCGCCTGTTGTTTTGGTTTTTTCGACGAGGAAATACTGCGATTTCCTCATACGTGCGGCATATCCTAATTGGAGCTCAGCGATGCGCTTTTCATCGGGCGAAGGTTCTGTGAATACCGGAACACGCGTTGGCTGCGTACTAATGAATATCTGTTAAACAACAAGAGAACGATAACATACGGGATACAGGACTGTCGCCTCTCGCGACAGATTTTGCAGATCAGCGAATGTCAAACCCATTGGCGGCACGCCGCTGGCGAAGCCGCCTCGTCCGCCACTCCAGCCGCCACGACCACCTCGACCACCGCCTCGAGACATGAGAATATTATGGGAAAGAAGACTCAAGGAGTCAGTGGCTTTGAGGATTGTTGATTCCGGAAGCGGGCTCAGGGCTGGGATGAATTTCAAGCTCCGACGGCTTCATAAGGAGTGACTTGGAATGCACAGCAACGGCCGTCTCTTTCTTCCCCCCACCATCCCCGCCACCCGCCACCCACTTTACTTATCCCTTTTTTTTTCTAATAAACTCATACAACATAATGGACAAGTCCCTTGACGAGGTCCGTAGTCGCCACTGCCACGTATGCGCGTCGTGTTTGACTGAAATTTTCAACAGATCATCTCCTCCAAGCCCAAGACTGGCCGTCGTCCGAGTGGCCGTCGTAGTGGCGCCGGCGCTGCCGCTGCTCGTCAAGTTCTCGGAAAGCCCGCTGTCACACCCGTTCAGCGTGCTCGCGCGGCGGCGGCCCCCGTCGATTCCCGCAAGGTCGCCACTCAAGCCTCAGAGAAGATCGTTGTTTCAAACCTTCCTGGAGATGTTAATGAAGCCCAGATCAGGGTATGTTACAAAATCTCGCGTTTGGCACGTGTACATGGCCTTACCTTCTCCAACCGTTATTAGGACCTTTTCACCACCACCATTGGTCCTTTGAAGGAAGTCAACTTGCATTACGACGCCGCAGGACGTTCAAAGGGTGTCGCCACCATCGTCTTCCAGAAGAAAGCGGATGGCGCCAAGGCTCACCAACAATACCACAACCGACTCATCGATGGCAGTTAGTACCGCCTCTCCTTCACCTTTCGCATATACCGCCCTATTCTTCTCCTGGAGTAGGATATTTTCCTGCTCCGTGACCTTCCTATTGCAGCGGAACCGTTGGCTTGCTGTCTCTGCCCAACCTGTATGCGATAGCCCAACGGCGAAATTTCTCAGATGCGCTTCTGTCTTTGGGCAAAGTGATATCTTGCGTTTTTCGAACCCCCTGTTCAGCTCATTCAGCGGACAGTTGCTCTCCTTGCACCCAGGACTGATCACCCTGATGGATTGAGCTGGTGTCGAGGCGCGTTGAGAATGTTTTCACATTTTCGACGAGAATAATGTACCTTGACGTGGCGCACCTCAGTGATGGCCCACGACGAGCTGTACAATGAAACTTCAGTAGAGGCACGTCTAACCGCTTTGAAGAAAGCGTTTGGTCTCTCTATCTGTCTTTTCGTTCGGTCATTCCGTCTTTTGGCGTGGTGACGGATACCTAAAGCTAAGCTGGCTGGCCCAAATTTGCAAATACTCAAGGAGACGCAGAGACACAGCTCAACAGTTTCATGGTAATCAAGTTGGTTCAACGTTGCGTTGCGCGTTCCTTTTGACCTCTTCCCTTTTGCATGGTCTTCCCTCAATGAACAGCCGACTAACCTGTCCCGCTCTTCTCTTCGACCCGCATTCATCTAGAACGGCCTATGAAAATTGAAATTGTCGTCGACCCATCGCAGAACGTTTCCTTGGCGTCTCGTGTGGGGCCCGCTTCTGGTGCCCCCGCAAATGGCAAACCTCAGGCTGCAAGGTCTGTTCGGGTCTTATCAAAGTGGATTTATTCCCAATACATAGAACCGGTGCTCCCCGTGGACGACGTACTGGACGAGGAAGGGGTGGTGCCCGCAAGGCGGACAGGCCCCCAAAGACTGCTGCTGATCTTGACGCTGAGATGGAGGTTGGTCGCTTTCCCTTTGGTTGTGCGCATTTTCTAATGACATGTTTCTTCAGGATTACACTGCCGGCAACGCACCCGCGCCCGCCGCTGCTGCTTAATTCGATTTCGTTTCTTGGCTTGGCTTAGTTGTGTATTGTACGATCTCGTTTTATGTTTCTTTGAGCAATTTTTAAACGTCGCCTACTGTTTTCATACCCCTTCTCATTTCATGCACCTCGTTTCCGTCTTTTAGTTCATCTCGTTCTCTTTCACAAAACTCCCCTCAGTTACCGTATTTATGTTGACTGGACTGTGATTGTAATAACATTCCTCGTAATCGTCGATCTGCAATTCATCGTTGTCTGGCCCTATCTTTCGTGTGTTGGCAATGGCAAGCTCTGAGAACAGCCGTAAGTAAGAGTCTTTTCATAATCGTTTCACGTTGCAGTTTGGCCTGTTCCCACGTCGCGATTTATGAGCGTCAACGTCAACATCCATCTCCAAGCACCCTTGCCCGCGTTCTCAGTGGCATTGCACGCAGTATACCTGACAAGAACCAAGAAAACGACCAACTTTCAACGTTTGGTGTGAAATATTCGCGCCTTCATGTCAGTCTCTTCCTTTCAAACTGACTGAGTGTTCCCATCGTCAGGTCTAATTGCCATTCTCTTAGCCTCTCGACTGATGGCTACTCCACCGATTTCCCTCTTCGAGACTGGGAGAAGAACCTCCCTCCCGCACGATTGATTTTTATGGAAGGATATCCGAAATTGTGACCAGCTGATATAAAATGTGGTTATGATCACTTATACCCTCTGATCTCGTAGATAGGAATCACCACGGTGCCACCAAATTTTGCGCTTTCAAACGTTCAACTTCAAGGCGAACCCTCATATTTGCGACTCAGTGCAGCGGAAATCGCTGAAGTGTTCGAGTTGGAATAGAACGGGACTGAGAGGGTGAAAGATTGTCTTGCAGTACCGAAAAGAAACCTTGAAGGTGGTCGAAATGAGGTCCGTACATTGGGTTCACCCGCTTTGCCTTCCTTCATACCAATTCTCTTTGCCCATGTTGCTTCCACGAAAGTCAGTGTGCTGATACAATTTACGCAGCAAAATCTTTTTGAACACGGAAGGATCGCTTTGCATAACCCGCCTATCACTGCGAAGGTGTTTAGGAAGGAAGTTTTGATTCGGGCAGAACATTCAGAGCCAGAGAACGTTTCAAATACCGATAGAGATCTCGGACAACCCTCTACGAACGGCATCGAGAAAGGTTCGTTCGCGCATCCCGTCTTTTATTTTGATTACGTTTTCTTTTCCCCCTTTTTTGATACTTGATTTGGAATTTTCTTCTGCGTTAAGGCTACCATAATCAACGTGCTGATGTCTAATCTGTTCACAGATTTTTATGGCCATCTTTCAACGGTGTATGTTGCTTGCTCTACAACTCCCATCTTCCGACTATAAACGAAGATTGAAGAGGGTCATGGCTCAAGGATTCGACTGAAAAAGCACCAGACGAGAAGAAGGTAGCGGATTCGACCAATTAGCTCAATTCGTTCCTCGTACCAGTGCCCTACAAGCTATGTACCCTCACCTGCTGGCATGCTATGTACGACCGTACCGTCCTCTTCATTCAATCCCAATATTGCCGACGTGTTTTCGTATACTGGCTCTTCGTCACCCCACACTCGTCTCGCACATCACTTTGTCTACAAGCCACCAAAAGATCACATACGCGTCTTTTTTTGAGTGACCTCCACGAAGATATGGATGATCAATGACGTCAAACGCCTCCGAAGGTGCAAGCTAGTGCAGGGCACTGCAGGCTAGCCGGTGTGTTCATAAGGGGGTTGTCATGGTCAAGGATGCAAGATGACTTGGCCACAGTGGTGGAAGATGCGGGACTTGCATCGAATGTAAAAGGGGAATAAGCGCCAAACAAGAACCAGGACAATGACAAAACAATCAGCATCATGACCAATGCCAGCATCTACTGTGTCAACCTCCATTCGAATCAAACGCTTGTCGCTTTCATGAACGATCTAGAATTTCAGAGTTTCTTGAAATTTTCAGATCCGTCATTGTCATCAATACTAGAAAATCTCGCTACTGAAATCCATCCAGTAATCTGTCGAGACGATGACGAAGGTTACAAGTAACAAAACCTTGTATACCACTTTTTTACGCCCAATTATGTCCATGTCCTCAAATCTGCTTTCAGTACAGCCATTGTGAGCTTGTTCAACCACTTTTATGGAGCTTTTCTATCCGAATGCTTTTCGCTTCGTAAAGGCGGTTCCGAGGGCATGAACGTCTCCAGTTAATTCGCCGCTTTCCAGCATACAATCATCGGTAATAAGCACCAACGTTGACCTACATCTCATCAACCACATAGACAGACCCCAAAGGTTTACAATCACCCCAAAGATTCGCAAGCACTACGGTCCTTGGAAGATTTTGCCTGGTACTTTCATTTTTATCACACAGTCCTCGGCGCTGCTCGTCGTTGTGTAGCATATTCCTTGATAACGTTGACCCAGGCCGGCCGCGCCATGGTATAATGCACTCCAATGATCCCATCTTCTCAATTTCATTGCACATTCTTCGTTTTCTTATTATCACAGGTAAGTTGCAGCGAGTGTTGTCTGACGTCATTGCCGCACTAGAAGTGCGTGATAATGATTTTATTGCGTCTGGCTTTCTCCCTTTGAGCACTTTGTACAGTACCATGACCAACATCTCTGAACAGCCAACGCTGCGTCGGTCGCGGGCTTGGTCCTTTTACTTCATCCTTTGCTTGACCGTCATCCCTGTCTTCTTTTCTGTTCCTCTGGCGTGGTGCTTTGCTTTCTATTCCATCTACACGGCTAAGTGGATGACTTATTCTAGGGCGTGGACTATCTTATTTTTCATCTCGTGTTGCGAGGTAAGTCGTACATTGATGCTCATCTTTTCCGTATGCTAATATTCTGTATAGGTTGTCTTCACCATCTACCACTACCGCCTCGCTTGCCATATCTCTGATAAACTTCCGTTTGCAACTGGCGAACCGACAGATATCCGGATTGCATTTATTCGTCTACTGAAAGCTGGACTCGCAAAAATTCCAAGCGATGGCGGCGAGCTTGAAACATTGCTCGCGGACCAACCAGTCAATCTTGTTTCCGAAATTCCTATCGTGCAACTTGACCGTCACGACCCTCGGGCGATTGCATTTAGACATACCCTACGCACTTGGTTTTGCAACGCCCCATTCTCATCGATAAGGCGTCATCATGTCGAGAAATGGCTGTACTGGACAATGTACAACACGGCTCTTCCTCCATCAGACCAGATTCCTGCGGATCGTAGAAGCGCTCTGAACGAAGCCGTGGATCTTTTGCAAATGCGAATCGGGTGCGAAGTACCGGAAGGTTCGAATGGCGATGTTCGTCCGATGCTTCTGACTGTGGATGAAACGAATATTTTCTGGCGACCACTGACTTTCTACGTAGTGGTCGCTATGATTAATTGCTTCGCAATGAAAACGTATGCTGTTTTTCTAGATGTTCATCGATGTCAATCAAATGGGATTGAGTAGGTTTTATCGCTTCTGTACTTCATTCATCTTAATTCGCCCCCTTGCCAGATACCTGATCCGGACCCCCTCAAACTGGGATTCTGCCACCTCGCCCCGGCCAATTGTCTTTCTCCACGGCCTCGGTTTGGGTGTTCTCCAGTATCATTCAGCCATAATGTTCTTGCTGAAACACTATCCGGATCGACCGATTCTTATTCCTCTTCAACCACAAGCGAGTCAGAATATCTTCCACCCTAATTTTCTCAAACCCTTCAGTCGACATGAAATGGCTAATCGGTTGGCGGCGTTGCTCAGGAAACTGGAGTGGGTTAAAGTTTGGGACGAAGACAAAGAGCTATGTCGTACTGAAGCTTGCGACGAACTTTCCGAAGAAGAGCTTGCAGGAGTTGAGGTCAAGGAGTCGCTTGCGGGCTCAGCTTATTTGAGTCAAAGGGGCATAACCATGATCAGTCACTCCAAGTAAATGCGTCTTCAGCTGTAATTCAACTATCTTACCAACGAATCTCGGCCCTTCAGTGGCTCATATATCCATGCTTGGATGCTGAAGGGCCATCCAGAACTTATTGGTCGATCTTGCTTCATCGACCCAGTTACATTCTGCTCGTGGGAGGGAGGTTCGTCTCAATATATCAATCGCTTCGCCTGTTGTGTTACTTATTCACTTTGGTTCCTTTAGATGTATGCTATGACTTCCTTTATCAACCATGTGTGACGGTATGTTCCTGGCTAATTTTTTTCTTCTCGTTTCGCCGACATCAACATTTTACTAGGGTATGGAGTTGCTCATACGATACTTCGTTGCAACAGAGCTTGGCGTCGCCAATCTTCTACACCGACACTTCTGTTGGACTTCCAATTCTCTATGGTTTGAGGAGATACCGAATGCGCGAGATCCGCACAAAAATCTCTTCGTGTTAGGTGGCAAAGATGTCATTGTCAATGCAGAGGTCGGTTCAAAATTTTTTACCTTGAGTTAAGCTTGCTTCGGTCACATTTGAGTTATATTGACGCGACTCCTATTGCTCCGCAGAGAGTAAAACGCTATCTCACTTCACATGGCGTCCGCGAGAATCTGTTTTGCGATCCAGAGGGACAACATGGACAGGCTCTTATCAGAGACAGTCCCGCTCTCAACGAAATCCTCCGATGGTTGTCTGAAGACGAAACATGAAGATTTCATTTTCAACACGAGTATTAGACGTCTGCCGTTAGATTTTTTGGCTTTCCTCATATTGTAGAGTGCGAATCGATACCTAGAAAGATTTAGATGTACGAGTACTATATCATGGATGTTTCCAACACAGACTGCATTCTGTTACAGATTATCTGCCAACGGAATACCGAATATGCCTCGAATCCTACAGCATGCGCATGCGCTCTTGTGCCGTCCGTAAACCTTTGCGCTGGCTGATTTTCTGGATGTCGGTTCATTCAACTCATTACAGATGAATATGCGGAGCAATGTGCACATGCAGAAATGCCAAAAGCAGTAGATTTGGTCGGTCTTCGCATCAGGACAATTCAAACATAAGAATTCACGCAAGATTCAATGGAAACAGGTATATATATATTAAACAGGTCAGAAAACTCGTAAGGAAAGAGGGGGAAAAAATTGCATACCGCGTCAATTCTTACAAATATATACAACGCGTAGACGCCTGTTGTTCAAGATATGCTTATGTTGTGCTTGCAATTTGCTAGTCTAGATACGCAATTAATTGACTAGATGCAAGGACGTATGAGCAGTGGATAAACATACAGATAGTGGACAATCAATCAGAGCAAAAAAAAAAAACAACCATGGAGCATAAAGCGTCTTATGATGTGTTCATTCCATCTGGCATCGAGTCTTCGTTTTCATTCCAACGTTCATCCAATTCTTCCGAGGCTATATCATTGAAGTCAGCCAGCGCTGCACGCCGAGCACATTCTTCTGCATAGGCCTCCAGCTCTTCGTCTGCAAGCCCGCCCAGATTTAAATCTGCAAGGATTTCATCCGGTATGGTGTTCTCATAATCATCTTCAAGAAATGAGTAGAGAGCTGCTTTAGAAGTAGATGAAGAGGCGGCGAAAACATTTGTAGAGTTAGACGGGATTTCAGCAAGTTGTTGTTCCCAGCGCGAAACATCTTCAATATCCGGATCTAAAGACGAGCCTACTTCTTGCGCGTAAGAAACTTTGTACGCGTGATTTTGCTTGTGTTTTGCATTCGCCATAATTCTGCGGAAGAGCTACGCAAACCAAAACGCCGTCAGCACTGCATCGGTAGGAAGAACGAAATTAGAAAACATACTTCGTCCTGCATGATATCTTCATCGTCTTCTTCGTCGTCGTCATCCATTGGATAATCATCGCTGCTCGGCTCGTACATACTCGACTTTCTCTTCCCATAGATAGCGCGTTCTCGAGCCTTTGCCGCGCGCTCGAAGCAATGCGCTTTGATCCTATCTCTAAGAAATGATTTGTGCGCGTCCGTGTCGTCCTTTGATACCCCATCGCTGCTAAAGAGCCTTCGCGCTACGGTGGAGTCATGTTTGAACCCGACTGGACTTTTGTATTGTGAACGCCGCCTTGCCTGCGCTGCAGCCATTGGGGAAGAAGACATCTTGGGACTGCCTTGTGGATTCGGACCCAACGGACGAAGAATAGATAGCAAGCTCTAGTGCAGTTTCGCAGTTGAAGGCGCGGGCACGCTGAAGATGTTGAATATAGCAGCGCTAGTTTCGAAGTCGTCACCTACATAGATGAGAGTTGTATGAGAAGACGGAATCAAGTTGTCAATGGTTTTCCCACAATCGCGTTTCTTACTCTTTCTCCTCATTGGGTTCCTGACCGGATTCATCCCATCCGCCAGAACGCTATCTTCCTCGTCGCTAATTCTCGTAATTCTAGGAATATGTTGTAGGTCATCCGCAACTTCAAATTCGCATCGCAGTTTGCGCCATACATCGGGTGACCCAACTCACTTCAATGGCCTCTCGCAGATGCCTTCTCTACGAATTTTATCGTGCGTTTATCCCCGTGATTTTCACACTTTTTAAAGTGACCGATTTCATCCGACCAGAGTCCATTTGACCAACAACCAGAATATTCTTTTTTCCCCCAGCAGGTCACGATCAGCAGTGCGAATAATTCAGATATGCCTTTTAGATGAATGACCCTTCAATTGAGGGACGTTTCTGGAAGGCGCGCGAAACATACTGAGTGCGTGAATCCTTCCTTCCTGCAGTAGTTTGTTCCTGAATGCGCGATTTGTCCAGCTGCCGCCAACACCAACAACACGAATACCGAGCGCAACGACAGCGGGTAACATGATTCTGCCGGAATATATAGAGAGAATATTCTGAAGATACTGCTGAGGAGGTTCGTGTTTTGATTCAAACACAGCCTTCGCTTTTTTGTCAATCTATCACATACGAAGTTGACGTACTGATTCTGGTTTCGTCGCAGATCTTTCCCGACTTACAAGGATTCATGGCAGGCTCTATATTTCCAGCAGAGTTCATCGAATAAGCAGATTTCGGAACGGTCACGAAGATGGTTAGTCCTTTTCTTCACGTGCCGTTATTGGTCCTCTTCTATTCTATTCAATCCCGTCAAACTTATCATTCTAACAAATTTTGTTTCAGAATCCTTTTTCGAAAACTATATCACCACATCTGAAATGCCATGATGGCATTCGAAAAGCAACGCAACGAGCAAGAATGGGTGGAAGGGCGAAGGCTTCAAACCCGTTCATATTCAATCAGACCACCTTTTTTTTCGTCAACCTGCGAGCCTTTGAATTGTAGATCTTTCATGCACTGATATCGGCTTTCATCATGGATTTGGCTCAACCATCTGTCAAGAATTCGGTGTCCCATCGCAGCCGCTGTGTGCTTGTGATGATGAAACGATACGAGACGCCCTCATTTTTTCGAAAGTCTGCTCTGCTGCCACTAAATGCGGGTCTCGTTGTCCGAGCGCGG
>MU155222.1:75994-108797 GCA_015484465.1 Pholiota conissans
GAACTCAGACAGCATTGTCCAGTTGCTGCTTGAAAATGGAGCAGATGTGAATCTGGTGGGAGGAGCATATGGAACAGCACTCCAAGCAGCATCATATCAGTGCTCAGAGAGCATTGTCCAGTTGCTGCTTGAAAATGGAACAGATGTGAATCTGGTGGGAGGAAAGTATGGAACAGCACTCCAAGCAGCATCATATCAGCGCTCAAAGACAACTGTCCAGTTGCTGCTTGAAAATGGGGCAGATGTGAATCTGGTGGGAGGAAAGTATGGAACAGCACTCCAAGCAGCACCATATTGGGGCTCAGACAGCATTGTCCAGTTGCTGATTGAAAAGGGAGCAAATGTGAATCTGGTGGAAGGAAAGTATGGAACAGCACTCCAAGCAGCAGTATCTCAGGGCTACAACAGGATTGTCCGGTTGCTGCTTGAAAATGGGACAGATGTAAATCTGGTGGGAGGAGAGTATGGAACAGCACTCCAAGCAGCAGCATATCGGAACTCAGAGAGCATTGTCCAGTTGCTGCTTGAACATGGAGCAGATGTGAATCTGGTGGGAGGAGAGTATGGAACAGCACTCCAAGCAGCATCATATCGGAACTCAGAGAGCATTGTCCAGTTGCTGCTTGAAAATGGGACAGATGTAAATCTGGTGGGAGGAGAGTATGGAACTGCACTCCAAGCAGCATCATATCAGGGCTCAGAGAGCATTGTCCAGTTGCTGCTTGAAAATGGGGCAGATGTGAATTTGGTGGGAGGATGGTATGGAACTGCACTCCAAGCAGCAGCATATTGGAACTCAGAGAGCATTGTCCAGTTGCTGCTTGAAAATGGAACAGATGTGAATCTGGTGGGAGGAAAGTATGGAACAGCACTCCAAGCAGCATCATGTCAGGGCCACAACAGCATTGTCCAGTTGCTGCTTGAAAATGGAGCAGATGCAATGATTGAATAGGGGGCAGATGTGAATTTGGTGGGTGGAAGCTAGAGCAATGCACTCTGGGCTGCAGCTTATAAAGGACACATTGACATTGTCAGGTTGCTGCTTGAAAATGGGGTTCCTGTAGTTGTGGAAGGGGGACACTACTCTGAGGTGCTTTGGGCTGCAACATATCTATGATACAACAAGATTGTACAATTGCTGCATGACAATGAAAATCTGGCAAGTGGGCATGTTGAAGAGGAATGGACATCCATGATCAAATGGACTGGGTTGGAAGGCTGAAGTGACAATGGCTCCATTCAACTGTCTGTGTTTGCCGTGTAAATGGGTATGTGTCGAAATATATCAATCTCTATATCTCAAATTGAGCATCTTCATGTTGGAAAATTCAATATGCTTGCTTACCATAATAAAAGCTTTATTCCAGCATTCAGAAAGACGACCTTTTCGAGGGGGCTTTCTGTCTGATTCAGAGTGGGCAGATGCAATTACCCTCTGTAAGAAACTAACCAGCAAGCAAAGCTGGAAGCTTGAAACGTCGAGACTCGACGCATGACCATTGACGATGTCTTGAGGAAATATCCCAGAGAAGACAGAACAGCACAGAAAACAATCGCTTTGGACTTTGCGCATTGTAAGATCAGAGAGCAGCCCGTCACTGTAATCTCTGAGGCCATTGGATAGATGATGGTGACTGTATTGAAAGAGTCAACGCGGGCCGTTTCATGGGTTTCTCACGTCTCATCTCTCCGTCATCTCTCTCACTTTGACAATCCAATACCAGACACCCTTTTCACTCATCCCATAGCTCAGTACAGCCAAATTGCGTATTTGAAGAAACTTTTCAGCCATCCACTCTTATCACAATTTTTACAATGTTCAATTTTACTGACCTCCAGCAAACCAGAACGTGCTGGTAGGAAATGTTGTCCTGAATGTTCTTATCCTCTAGTCTTGTTGATTAGGAATCCTCTCGTCTGGCTCATTTCCGTTTTTGTTTATCCCAGTGCACCTTAAAAAAGGACTTCTCCCCCCAAATTAGTTGGATCGGAAAACAACAGGCCTGTGTGTTTGTCGACACCAACTTGAAATCAGAGGCCTTTAGGATGTGTCCTTCACATTAGAATGCATCAACCCCTCAAGCTGTCTGATTTAACGTTATTCATTATCCACGAAACGAAGTGGCGATGTGGTACGTTTGCAACAATTAGCATCATTTGGGAAGTTCGTAACGTTAACGGGTGCTCCAAAGGTCCACGCTACTATTTCGCCCTTTTCACACTGGCTTTTGCTATCGATCCCTCTTTTCCTAGTCCTCTATAGCATCAAATACTGGTTCGGTCTATGCTGGAGTGCTCAACCAATGAATAACATTGATGTCGACGCAGCCACTTCGACCTTCCTTACCCAATTGTTGGGGCATCATCATATCCCAAATCCCCTTCTTTGATGGGCCGAGACCGACTCTTGCTTCATGGCGCACTGACATCCTCCGATACTTTTTCTTCTCATGTGTCGCTTGTCCACTGCCGTGAAACAAAAGTGTGAACTGGTTTGAATGCTCGTCGTAACTGGGGAAAGATGTCAGACAAAGGGTGGAAAATCAGCCTGCCCATGGATCCGGAAACGTCCAATAAGCGAACAGAGGTCGAAAAATATGGCAGAGTCAACTCGCAACAGAGTGCCTTCCAGGATCTTGCCAGTTTTATGTCCAACGAATCCGTGTTCCTTCCCCAATCCCATCCCCGTTCGATATTTCCATCCTTTCCTCAAAGCTCATGTGGACCAATATCTCTACCATCGCGCATGCTTTTTATACCCTTCTACGACTGCCGTGCTTTTCTTCAACCCAGCTAGCAGTCTCAAGGACACAAGGAATAAATGCACGACCAACGAGGTTGGACACACTTGAAAAGCTTACCCGATACAATATATTCATGTTAGATCTTCGACAATAGTCCAACGAAAACGAAAACGAGCCGAAATCGCTCATTTGAGCACGGCGGGAGGAAGCGAGAGACAAATTGGGGCTGCGTAGGAACGATCGCAAATAAGGTCCTGGGTTTTTTTTTCAGCCACTCTAGACGCGAAATACCTGGACTACAAGCAAACCGGCATCATATAATTTTTCTTTGCCAGTTCTTTGGGGCCAAATGTCGATTCTGCGAGGAGTTTCAGCTTGTTCGTTGGCGAAATTTTCGTCCTGCTTCTTGGAACTTTCCCACGCCATCCCGCTTCACACCCAAAGCAATTTATCGACCTACGCCGCACAACTCACCAAGATTGGCCAATTTTACAGCTGTAGAATGATTGAAGGGATAATGTGGACATTTTATTCAAGAGAAGACACCGCTGCAGCTGAATTCAGGTGTTCAGACACCCAAAAGTTAGAACCCTTATCTGTGCGTCTTTTTGTCATTTCTCCCATCTAATTCACTTACCTAGTTGAACTGAGCCTAATCTATGGATGCAGACGATTCCCCGGTCATTTTATTAAGCCATTGGTCTACGAATTGTTTCCGGTAAACCTCCGTAGCCAAGATTAAGCTGCGTGCTTCGCCTTTCATCCTTGTTCGAAAACAAGATGTACGATGCTTCTCTAAATTCATTTCATCCAAACGCTTTCTATGTTCTCTCTAAAAGGCTGGTTTTGCCTTTATCTTCAACGGACTTTAATCTTCTATGACGATCATCAATGGCAAACGCTATCCGACGTTTCAATATACTCCAAAGCGGACAATTCGATTGAACTTTGCCAGACGTCTTCCTACATACGGTTACAGCCTTTTATCTGTTACCTTGTTAGCCTGGGATATGGGCTGGGCTTCAGGAAGGCGAGGGCTTTACCGCGAAGACCGTGATGTTAGCGATAGGGCCGTGGACGCCGTTGCAGGGGATTCGGAGGTTGAATTCCCATACAAAAAGTAGGCACTGATAGTACTCCTTACTATGTAAAACTCGAAGCGAGCTATCGGTTCTACGACGGCGACCATTCACCCATTTGTGCTCCAGCTCATTGTCCGACTCCCCATGTTTTCCCACGCCCTACCGCTCTGCACAACCACATTAATTGACCATTGCGATGCCAAGACATCAGCAACACTGACTTGTTCTTTTTGCCTGCAAATGTTGTGATGGACTTCGTGCACATTTATGCTGCGAAAACTCGCCGC
The DNA here is from genome assembly GCA_015484465.1 of Pholiota conissans. Taxonomy (NCBI): domain Eukaryota; kingdom Fungi; phylum Basidiomycota; class Agaricomycetes; order Agaricales; family Strophariaceae; genus Pholiota; species Pholiota conissans. Next base: position 80,108 of record MU155222.1, read on the forward strand.
CATAGCTGATTTTAGAAAGCCTGGAGCCGAAAATTGCTACCATCGTATGTGCATCTTCCCTCTCTATGCTTAACTCGCTCAGTCTGTTCGCTACAGCCCAATTTCACGATTGTAACCAACCATCCGGTCATTACAACGAAACGACTGGACTGATCAATGAAGGACCATCCTGGGATTACCTACAAAAAACGGCGGTAAGCCATGCTTTTGTCCACTTTTATTTAATCCGGCTACCTCCAAAGTCTTGCTTTATGTACCTCCAAAATTCTTACTTATCCATTTTGCTAGAGTATCTTCAATTCTTGCTGCAAAATTTAATTTTTTCTTCATCGCGTCGCCTGCAGTTCACGATCGACTATCACCTGCGATGAAGACTAGGCAACTCTTTACTTGACCAACGGCGGATATTCAATCCTCAAATTTGATGCGCAGATGGACACATGGACACTGTCAGAGTGTCAGAGGTCGGTGAAATGGAGGAAGACAGTTGGGAAGAGGATCGCGTACGCCTACTTTTTTTTTCTCTTTATCTATTCTCCATTTTCTTACTTTCTCGTAGAAATTGGGTTGCATTGAATTTTTCCTCTAGACAGTGACATGGAAAGAGTTCAAGCGAAGACGAGAACATGATCGAATAATGCACATCTGTCCGCGAAACCTTTAGCAATACACCGATACCATACATGAGGCCTGTGGAAAGGATTTGCGGGGACGCAGCCTAGCGCATTTCAAGAAAGATTCTCTCAATGCGATGGCTGATGAGAGAGCCTCTTAACGCTGCTGGAAAGCTCATATTTACTAACATTACCCCCCTAGTCGCCACCACCAGCCTTTTTATTAGCCTTTTTTGTGACAATGAAAGTAACGTCATGTGAAACTGAACTGTGATAAAATGAGAAGCACAAAATGGTTTACAGAGAAACGAGATTGCAGAATACTCGGAGAATGAGCAGATGGCAACTCGAAGACGCTTCAGCAGGCTTCAGCGCGGAAAAAGAGGTGTTGATCAATTTCCAAGATATTGGGTCAAGGAGTACACGTTGGATAATGACAATTGATATTCGTGCTTTGTGTCAAATTCCATCAGCCGATGCGAAGGTGATTCAAGAGTGAAGTTCGTGCCAAATCCATGCCGATATCGACAGAGAACGGACGTCAGGAACTGAAGATTTTTTTTATCAAGAAGGATCGGCTGATACAACCTACTGGCGCAAAATTGACGAGTGAGTCGAAAAATGCGGCGACGATGAAAATAATGGGCTGGGAGGAGTGAAACGGCGCAGGTAAGGTTGAGTGGAGTGTTATTGCGAACGAACCAGAACAGGCAATGCACTCACTCCGGAATGATGGAATTGCTCGGAGCACGTTTCGCAAACCTACACCACCAAATCGACTAAATGTTGTCTTCTTTTTATATCACATACTCGCCAGACTGTTGAGCGCATGGTAGAAACTAGAGGCTATATGAAGTAAGCTTGTGCGTGCCTGATGATAGATAGAAGTTATGAAGATAGGATAACAATGTTTGATAAATTGATAACGAAGAAGAAAAACAGAAGATATCGGACAAATCTAGAGAGATAGATGAACGTACGGACGTCGTTGCTTGATTTCAGAATTTATCTCCGCCGATCATTGACCCTCCTCTGTGTACGTCCTTCCAAGCGTCCACCATCGCTCCCAACCCCATCCAACATTTCCATGTGGTGTTGTTGCAGCCCAAAATGTTCGATTTTGACTTCATGGACAGAAAGTGTCGAATTAATGACGATGATTGTCCTGACACACGCAAATATATGCATTTATTGGCCTTGTTGGCATACGTCAACCCGCGAATCCTGCGATTGCATAGCGCAGCAGGGGAGCTTGAACACAAAGGTATTATCCATCTTCGACGTCGACGAGGCCAAAAGAATATACGGGCCAATGTGACGATAGGTGCGCGGGCTGTTGAGCTTTCGTTGACACTTGAGTAGAGTAGGCGTACAGAACACCTGACTTGTGGCTGGCGTCAAAATGGTGCTGAAATACACCTTTTCGGATGTTTTTTCATGTTTGCGTGTTCTCCGATTGCATATCGTACATCTGGATAAGAGAAAAGCGACGTTAGCAATAGCATGGGGAAATTTGGATCGAAAAAGTGGTAGGCGAGACAGATACGGATGGGAAAAAATAAAGACAAAGGAACGTACCATTATCCATGTCAATGAAACGAAAATGAAGCACCAGCGTAAATACTTCCTACGTCAACCTTTCGCAGCGTCAGGCCCACATCTCCTCGTCATGTCTATCGTGCCGAATAAAGTATGTCCAATATCCACCTCTCTTGGGATGATTAAAGTCCCCAAATACATCCTGCAATATCGTTCCTCGCATTCGAACAGGATCTTAAGCACGAGCTAGATGAAAATATGAAGCGGCGAAAGGGCTACTCCGACGGAGGGGCGAGAGAGAAGTAGAAGGTGTGATATGTAATTGTACAGGATTGGAGATGTGACCAGTACGGCGGCGCGTCGTGAAGATCACGCATGGGCATTTGAATTTTTGTCTTGTAAGACTTGAATTAGCGAAAATGGAGAACCGGGCTGAATGCAAATTGGATATCGTTGACGAGGTTTAGGTAAGTGTTGCATAGAAGAGCCTTGCGGACGTTTAAGGACGCCGTTTTTGACGAAATCGGTGCAAAACCAGCCGCAGGCGAAATAAGTGGAACACACAGAGGGGCCAAAGTGGGCTGAGTGAAACGATACTGCGAGTCGGAGAGAAAGGAGGACATGACGCTTATCAACACATCTATCCCTTCTCTTCCTATAGATGCCTTTACACTGTATAGTACATTTAAAATATCTGATTGCAGCAATGTGCAGGGTTCCTAAAAGTGGAGAGAATTAGCTTTGGTGTTTGGGATCTGAATGGAAAGAAACGCAAAGACGAAGATTGAAAAGCGTACTTTATGTTCCAACATCCAGCACTTCAATCCTCGTGTTATATTTACGGGTCTATCCTCTGGTGTAATTTAATCCAGCCGCAATTATCTCCCGGTCCCATGCAGCGCGCCAGAGATTCTCTTCTTCCATGCGTAGGACTCCATAGCTGGATCGCTGTTCCCCATTGTAATGCCCAAGGAGTGATCAGGATGTCGTGTGATGTGAGTACTGTGTCAATGAAATCATGCTACAACACAAGCGCCTTGTAGACGAAATCGTATTGTTGAAAGGGTTTAAGTAGGGTGAACAGGTAAAATGCGGAAAGGGACATGTAAGATTATGACATGTACGAGTGGCAACAAGAACCTGATTATGACTTCGAGGGTTTTCGGTAAGTGCCGGTCAACCTTTTCTCCCCAGCTCTTCTCCAGGCCACCTAAGGCAACAGTTGATGGTGGCCTTTAGGTGGGTTTGATTGTGCGAATCTTACCCACCTAAGAGACGTCGCTGATTTGCGGCATGTCTAATAATAGAATGCCAGCGCTTTCCACAATCCAACCGCCATCCCTCAGCGATGGTGGAGTGCCCATCCCCCAGAGATTCTAGGTCGGCTTCCCCCGACTCGTTGACGCCAGCAAACCTTCTATGGCGCATCCATGCCGTCCATCACCCTGGTGCTACCACTTCGCACTGCACTCCACATCGTCAAGCTCAAGCGACAAAGCTCAGAGCCTCAAACTCTTAGCTCAACCACCACGGCTCGCCCCTATATACTGCTCAGTGGGTAGCTGCACATTATAAAGCACAAAACAGCGCCATCACACTGCCAAAGTCTCCAGCATTCTTTACGGCGCCCTGCTTCGCTTGCCTTGCCCATCCCAGGACGTTAGGCGCCACCCCCATTCAGTCCAGCCTCCATCCTCCATTGAACGCACCCTTAACAGCATACCCTCTCAAGCCTCTCAACACCTCACCTTCAAATCCCACCTCCTCAAGCTTTTATCACGCGCTAAAGTCTCACCGGGTTCCCCCCCTTTCGCCGCCCCTCCTCTTCGCCTGATATGCTAGGTAGTAGCCGGGTGCTTTCGCGAGCTCAGAGTAACCAGAAAGCAAGCATAATTGGCCTTGGAAACCACTTCGTCAGCCCTCGAAAGCGTTATCGAAAGGCAAAAAATGAGCCAAAAGCCATTGCGTTTCTCGATCTCGATAGAAGACGCCATCAACTTCAAAAAGAACTGAAGGATCTCATGGCTTTGGAACCATTTCCTGATGCGCCTACCGCGCCTCTCTTCGACACAGGCATGGCTGTTGATGAGGTTGTGGCTATCGATGTGGCGATGGGCGGCGATGAGGCTGTAGCTGATGCGGCGTTGAGTATCAATCCTAATCACCAGTGGGTAGACGAAGTTGAGATCGAGGGTTTTCCCCCTAGTTGGCCTACGCAAGCTTCTACTCCATCGAAATCTCCAGGAAAACAGAAGAGGGTCACGCCAGATCAAGCTGCTGTCAACCTCTACGCAAAGTGGCAGGCCCTTCTACCGAAACTTGTTGAACCCCTGCTCGAGTATACACTTAACTCGATTGGAAACCCAACTCAGGCGGTGGGAAAGGTTCTAGGTGCGGCGGCGTGTAGTCGCAGCAGCGTCTGTGAGGTAAAGGAGGCATCTGTCCTTTGCTTATACTACGACCGTACGTGAAGGCGCTCTCAACCTATGTTGCTAGCATCAGTACTAATGGTATTCACAGACTTTGTAACGATTACAGTCAAACACTGCCCATGCCATCCCCTAGCTAACACCCTCGTCCGCCATGGGCTCTTCCCAACATCGCCCGAGCAGATAAGAACCGCAGTGTCAATCGACCTTCTGGATTTCTATAGCGCCCTTTTTGAGCGGTCGTGTGACGCTGTCAACGCAATGGCCACTGCATTGAATACATTTTACAGTCGACGGGGATTCTTCCTCCTCAATGGAAAGGTAGGCCATTTTCTGCTAATACCGGCGTTGCTTGCTTACTGTGAGCCTAACAGGGAGAAAGGTATAAGGAGCCATTTCGTCGAGGGTTTGGCCACGCAGCTCAGTGGATGGATGGGCTACGACTTCTAGTGGAGAGGCGTACAGAGTCGCTTCTTCAGCAGGCAGATGAATACTTGCAGACATGCTCCTCCATCCCTTCTGCCATACCAACCTCACCCTTTGAGCCGGACCTCTCCCAAGTGGCTGATATCCAGGCGCCGGCGCTTCAATTGCCAAATCTACCTTCTTCCCGTACGCCGCCGCCACCGGAGCCACCGCAGTCATCGTGCGCTCCAAAGCCTGCCCATAATTCAAACGATACAGCGCCGTTTGAAAGTAACAGAATCCTTCGACAGCTTTGTCCGGCCTGCTTTGGAGGGACAAGGCATGGAAGGCCGCTTCAAGAGTTTGTTCATCATTAAATCATTGTACGCATGTATCTAATCACTCTTTTTGTCAGTGGCGGCGATTTTCAGGTCGCAACAGATGGAAATTTTCATCATCGCCATCTTGTCTCCGGAGGAGAAAGCATTCGCTTCCACCAGCCTGCGCACATCATACCAAAGTCATTTGTTGACGAGGTTGGCGACCTACTACGCCAGGCAAAAAAAACATCTCCAAAGTGTCGGAATCCTAAGGTCCCGGATACTGCGGTTGACGAGTGTGAAAAATCGCACGATGCTGCGGATGGAGACAAAAAAAAAGGAGGGTCCAGCAATGAAGGGAGGTATGACGATATGGGATGGATGTCTCTTGTCTGCAGGCATGATATTCCACTCTTTTTTGCAAATATCGATACGCCGGGTGAGCAGCAGAAGTACTCTGTCGCCCTCATTCTTTGGCTCTTTGGGTTTATTCCGCCCAATGCGACCGTTACTGTGTTGTATGACATCGGATGCGTTTTGGACCGTAGTATTCAGATGGTATGTGGCATTCACTATATACGTATATATACCCACATCTGACTTGGTTATTCAGTATGGCCTTTTACCCGAGAACATCCGTCCTCGAATTCAATTTGTAACTACAGCGATGCACGCCTACGGCCACCAGTGGTCATGCCAGCTCCTGTATAACCCGCGTCTTTGCCAGGGACTTGGCCTAACTGATGGAGAGGGCGTTGAACGAACGTGGTCGCGATTGAGAAAGCTCATCCCTCTTGTCAGAGCATCTTCGGTAAGCTTTTTGTCACAATATATAGCAGGATTTACTCACAATGTGCCCAATAGCGTGCTCGGAGAATTTGGTTGACGGATCGACAGCTCTCCTCCATAGCATACGATCTGCGAGAGGACTTGGGCGATTGGCTAAAGCGCCGCCAGAGGGTTGGCATTGAGGCCCAAAGTGCCAAAGCGAGGGTAGTTATAGAGCAGTCTGGGATGTCGGAGCAACAGCTACGAAGTCAATGGGATCTCCAAAAAGCAGCCCAGCTGTCTATCCGTGCACGTAAGTTGAGCCATATCTATCGAGAAATCAATGGCGTGTTGACTCAACTTTTTCTTCAGATAAGCCAGCCCAGCTGAAAAAGGAGCTCGATGCAATTCTCAGCTTACAAGGAGACCTAGACACTGTTGAGAGAGCTATTAGTGCTGCAAAATCGACTTTGGCCTCATCGTCAGCGCCTGAAGATTCAAAGGAGATTCTCAAGAATCTCCTAGAGATGCACACAACTTTTACAAACAGGGTTGAGGCTTTATATGTTTCGTTAAACATCCACGACTCGTACCCTGATCTCAGAGGAGCAAGCTTGGATTTTGTACGCACCCTTCTGATGGCCCGCGACCTCAAGATTAGCATCCGAAAAAGAGCGATTGGAAGCTTCTTCGAGTGGGACCGACTCGATCAGGCGGTTGGAGGTAGAAGCCAAACGCTAGGTACACCATCTCTATCGAATTATATCCAACATATTAGCTTAAAATCATTCAGGAACTAAACTGCATCAGCAAACTCGAAGGGCGATTTCCAAGAGAGCGCCTGCCCTCTTAACCTCTATCAAAAAATTTAACGCCTACTGCAGTAAGCTAGACAGCATGTACGATCCATCCTGGAGCGTCCCTCTTCCATTGCCTCTCCCTACCAAGCTTGCAGATCTCCGGGATGATTCGAGTCTAATGGAGGATGTGTGGATTACGCCTTTGGAAAAGGCATCGCAGCCTTGGCTCGATGATCCTGACGTGCGATCTGGCATTCGCGCACTGATCAAGCTCGATCGCTGCATTGAGGAGCAACGCCGACTCGGTCATGAATCTGATAATTTGTGCGCATGGTTTCGCCGGGAGCTAGGAGCAGTCGAGCTGGCCATTAGAACACCGAAATGTAAGCTAGGGCACAATACCTTCAGTGTATTTTGCTAATCACATATTAGGCGCAATATTTTCCGTACAGCTTGACCAATATCGCAACCTTCTTCTTCATCTAAAAAGCAGATGGTCAAGCCCATTGGCTTCTGCGTTGCGGTTCGAGTCGCATGTGCAAGAAGCTGCATCAGTAGCACAGCGTCTAACGGGAAGCCAGGAGCTTCAACGGAAGTGGGTATGCGTTACTAGCACCGCCGATGAAGGCGTGTTTGCAGGCGAGGCCCAGGATGGTCGAGAAAATTGTCCAAATTCAAAAAACGAGGGCTGCTTGGACCAAGAAGCTCTCCAAAACAACCGCGCGGACGATGTGGATCTTTTATTAAGCGGCCTAATGCCTCAAGAGGACGACGACGACATCGTTGTCGTTGCAGTGGCCCTTCGCGAGGACAGGGACGATGATGAAGATACGTCCTCAACTGAATACTCCGAAGATATTCAACTCAAGTGGACTCCACCAGTAAGCATTGCTGCACAATCCGTCAGCTAAACTGTGCTGACATCTACGCTAGAATCTTGCAGAAGACCGCGCTTTGATAAACTTCATCAACCAGAGCGCAGCATTTCCAACCAGTCCTTACTTTCAAGCGTACGGCCTCGGCGCTGACGAGCTACGGATTCTGACGAAAACCAACGCCCTCCTCAATAGCAGCTGTATAAATGGACTATCCGCCCTCCTTCAGAGGCTTTTTACTAGAGACCCCCTGCACAGCGCTGCTGCCAATCGATGCGTTATCTTTTCAACATATGACCTTGTACGAATTGACTACAAAGCATCAGATGCTGAGCTCTGGAGAAACACATATCGCACAGAGTTCTGGTCAAAGGATACCTGGATCATTCCAATACATCGACAATCCCAATGTCACTGGGTATTGGCGGTTGTATATCTATCCAGTGGCAGGATTCACCTCTTTGACAGCCTTGCTGGAAGAGTGTCGCAGAGGGACATACGGGTGCGTTTCTAAACCCTATTCTTCGCATTACGTGGCCAATATTTATTGTGAGTAGAACATATCGATCTTTATATCGCGGCTGTTCAAACTGGCAACTCGTCACGGGCATTCAATTCCAATGTCTGCAGCTAGGTGGACCGCTCAACCAGCCGCGGTTCGTGTTTTAAACTTCACTGCTCAGCCCATGCTAACATCTCTATAGACACAAGCAGTCCAGACAAATGCGCACGACTGTGGACTATGGGTGTTGATATGGATTGCTGCGATTCTAAGAGGGTACGGCACCATTGATGGAGCAGTCAGCGAGGAGACAATGCCTACGTGGAGAATCGCACTGAGAAACCTTGTCTCCGCCGTATCATCTTCGAAGTAAATGACGTTTAATAGAACATCATTGTTTTCTTGTGGAATCTGAGGCTGCACGGCTTGCTGACGCGTACAAAGGTTCTTTGATGGGATTTCAGATCCCTTGACGCGCGCCTTGATTCTTTGGCTCGTGGTTACGCTCAAAGCCCTTTAAATACCACGCGCTGACTTCACTAGCATCCACCACATCTATTTCGTCTACGCCACCATTACTGCTCAGAATAAAGGTGAGTCAGGTTTCCAGAATTGTTTTGAAAATATCCAACGCTTTTCCAGATGTCCAGCGCTCACGATGATGAAGGGGGGTTGCCCTTTTCTACCTGCGCCCTCGCGGCATCGACCAAGGTCCCGCAAGTCATAAGCCTGTCGCTCACTGCTCAGCGGAGGTACATTAGCGAGGTCGCGGTATTTTACCACAAGGCCGAAAGTGAAGGACGGCTTGACTACTTCTTCCAGCTTGTTGAGCAGGGATACAGAGACAGGTGGCCTGAAGATGCAGAGGAATCCAGCATCGCAAAGGTGGGTTCGCCGGTTCTCCAATGTCAGCTTTTGCTCACCCTTTAACAGCTCACATCCAGGGTACTATGCTGTGCGCTGGATACCATCAACGCAACGCCCTCTCAACACTGGGAGCGCGGCATGGAGACTATACTGGCGCGTGGCCGAGTGCGCGAGGTGTGTTTTTCTTTTCAAACCCTCAATCCTATGCAGTGGGATGTACTTAAACGACTATGCAGGGCAGCGTCTTTGATGCTTCGCGTGCTGCTGCTTTGCAATACATGCGGTCTGAGCATCAGGATGGCCAGTCCTCGGAGGATTTTAATACAGACATCGCCAACGACGCCTTTAGGATTTCATTCGCGCCTGGCGGCGACCTTCCCGATGAAGTCGCGGGTCTTTTGAATCCTGACATGGAGCCGCTCATCATCCCTACCGACCCCGCTCTTCGTATCCGTAAGAAGCTTATTTGGGTTGGCATTGGCCGCCGTAGGTAGATAGTTGCAGCGTCTGTATAGTCTAATAGATGCCATTATTGGCCTTTATCCCCTTATCTGAGCATGCAAGCAAGCTTCCGCAGCCTACGCTTTAGAGGGCGAGAAAAAATCATGGCTTCCATGTCACCATCTGCAAGAAGTAGAATAAAAAGTAGCTAAAACAGGCGGCTATATCTAATGACTACTCCAAGCTCATTTCGCCGCTGGACTGAAGCATCAATTTGGCCTTCTTGGGTCGAGGACAAGGGCGAGTAGGTGTTTCGACGCTTTCAGAATTGTCGCGCTCAGTGTACTTTCGCTAGAAGAGATTTCATCAGCAATTGAAATTGTTGAAATAGCAGCGGTTCAAAAATATAACGCATACCTTTGCAGATACACCACAGCGCCCCTCCCAGACTGTCAGTTGCATCTGCCATGATCGCTCCAAGGGCCCCTCGGGGGCTGTGGATGCAGCCAGCTGTAGCTGCTCAACAATCCACTGCAGGCGCCGGGTCGCAGTTATCAGCATTACACCATCTCATGGGCAAAGCGTGATTGAGGCTGCGTACCTGCTGCTTCCTCTTTGTAGCGTTGCTCAGCGACTTGGCGGTTCCGCCAAAATCCTGAATTTTGAGCCTCCAAAAGATGAACCACCAATCGTATAGGCGCTCCAAAAAAGCAGTTTCATCCTTTGTAGTTTCGCCACCGGTTGCATCGTACACTGAGCGGTAGTAAGGCGCGAGGCTGTTTAACAGCGCCAGCTGGGCCTCAAGTGCATCTACAGATTCTGGCTGTAGTACGGTCTCATTAGTTTCAAAAGGAAGACAGCGCTAGAGCTGGGGTTCACACTACCATGGCTTTTGATGTTCCGTTCGCAGGGGGATGCTATCAGCGGGGTCTGGTGGGGGAACCAGTTGAAAGAGAAACAATCTATATACGGAAGAGGAGAACGGGCGAAGCAGTCGAGGCAGGTGGCGCTGTGTGTCACTTCGTCTCTTCTTGCAACTCCCATCAAGATGGGTAGGCCGCGCCTGTACGACACTCCTGAAGAAAAAAAGGCCGCTAACAGGGCCAAAAGCAAGAGACATTATGAAAAGTGGGTCTTCTCATCACTAACGGGCTAGGTCGCTGTAGAGCTGATCGTTCAATAATATCTAGAAATAAAAAACTGATTAACAAGAGGCGCAGAAAAGAAAATGGCCGAAAACATTCCAAAGGGTATGCAGCCTACGTGTTCTTCTAAGGGCGCCTCGAACTAAAGCATTTGAAGTGCACTCACTACAGCTGGAGCACCAAAGGCGCTACTAGAAGATCAAGATTCTAGACCTCCGGCAGCCACCTCAGCTTCTCCGCTTGCAATGTGGATGGATCGCGTTGAGCGACTGCATCGTAATCTGAGGAGGGAAATTGGAGACAATCCTCAAGATTATGCTGATAGAATATGTCTCGAATTCTTTCAGCATCGTGATAAGGACCTGGTTATGGAGAGCGTCGTCAGGCTAGGCAAATTGCAGACAAAAATCTACCGGTACAGTGACAGGGTGTACTCGCTGGAGGGTGTTGGGCCAGAGTATGAAAGAGCTGCCCAGGTATCTACGGAGGTGTGTTTGGTTACTGGTTGGGTTGAGGAGATTCTTTGCCTTGCTATGGTTGACTTTGAAAGCGCTGAGGCGCAGTATGCGAGGAAGGCGTTTGGGTTCCAATGCAAGCAGTGACGGCTCGATATTACCATTTCTAGTAATTCCTGCTAAGCACATTGCAGCGTTGTAAAAATAGCATATTTGTGCAACATACAAAAATCCGTGTATCAATGTTTCCCGTTATTAACGTGGCCTGGAAAATGTGTTATTAAGTCAAGGTTTATTTTAGCTTTCATAACATCCAGGTATGTAGGAAGCGTTAGATGGAGGTTAGTAAAGGTCAGACGGCGCCCCAGGTGCACGGCATTCCATCTACAGTTTCGTGTTACATTCATACCAGCTTTCGCTCACTTCAACTTGCACAGGCAATTTTTTACGAACTTCAATAAATATCAATATAGACTTCCATTTTTCCAATTGAACTGAGCAAGTGAATGTAGATGAGGGTGTATTATATGCTTGTAAATGCTAGCGTTTCGTATTACTTTGATTTTGGAGGCGCAAACTCGTCTATGCTACTTAACATACTCAACCCTTTAGGCCAGCGGTTTTGAATCTCTACCTCGCGCAGCTGGAGGTCCTCCTTGGTAGCCTGAGAGCGCCACGCCGTCTCTGTTTGAAACTCATTTTCAACCCAGCGAAATAGCCCGCCTGCAGAAAACTGGACAAAGGAGAATCTCTCCTCGCTTGCAAGGATCGCGGCGTTGGAGTGTTCGAGAAGGGCGGAGGGAATCAAGATGGTGGCTCCTGGTCGCAGCGGCGCAGCGCAGTTAAGATCCCATAGAATCAGGTGTCCGCCTTTTGTATGGTCAAAGGAACCCAGCGCAGTGATTGCGCACCAGCCCCACGAGAGGTTGGCGTGGTCGCGGTGCGGGTAGGAGACGGTTTGAGGGCCAAGGTTAAAACAGCAGGCAGCAAATGCGCTTTCTGGAAAGGGCCTGTGTAGCGAGGGATATTTATCCTCCAGAGAATCCATGGTGCGAACGCAGTAGCGATGAAGGCGCGGCGCATACGCCTGCAGAATACCTAGATACGGCTCAGCATGTCTCAGCATTTTTTAACCCTTGTACGGTGTACTTACAGTTAGCAAAGCCGGATATACGCCGAAATGCTGGGTTCTGCAGCAAAAAGGAGAGAACTTTGGCAATCACGCCGCTCCAGCGCAGGTTGGATGGTTGCAGTTGACCGCCACCATGGGAGATGCCAGAAGAAAGTGCGAGGTAGGCGCCTCGACGATGGTCCTGGTACCGTGCAGCAATGTCCCGCAGAAGCATGCGCGCTACATACATAGCACGCAGCGCACCGTCATGCACCTTCTGCCAGCCCTTACCTGCAGGCATGCCGGCGAGCACGCCAAAGACAAGGCCAAGTCGATCCATAAGCAGTCTACAGTCGCTGTAGGCGGCCTCATCAGCAGGCGCAGTAAAGAGAAAAAACACAGGGCTTACATGCCATTCCAGTCAATAAAGTAGGTGCCGAAGCGTATGCGTAGGTCGAGAGGGCAGTAGCGCGTTTTGTCCAGCTTCGCTCTGGTAGGGCGCCTGCACGTCCAACACGGCACGGTCGCATTCTCCCTGAGGTCCACCTCAATAGAGGGCTTAGCCTGGATAGCCATGCGCCACGCCTTCCAGCGTCGCCTTTCAATGCACGCCTTTACAGCTCGCTGCTTCGCCGTGTGCCTAGGCGCTGAGCTTTCCTTGGCCGCAAGACTGCGCCTCTGCTCCCTTTGCTGGGTGGTCGACCTGCGGTTGATGCGGCGCCTCCGAGCGTCGTCGGCACAATACAGCGGTGCGACAGGTGTGGGTGGCGGCGGCGCCTGTATGGATGGATGTGCGCCGGCTCTACGTTTACGTCTCTCTCGACGCCGGCTGGAGGAGGATTTATGTTGAATTTCCTGAAAGGATACCGAGCGCAGCGAGGCAGATGGGGGAGGATCGTTACCAGGCAAAGCGCTCAGCGATGCGCCGGCGTCATGGCTGGCAGCAGCGGCATGCCGAGCGGCGTTGGTCGGCGCCGGCGTCGATAGGCCGAAGACGGCGCCGCCATCAACCTCAGCGCCGTCGTGACCATCGGTGCCGGTCTGAGCGTCGGCGTCGCTGTGAATATCAGCGTCGATGCTGGCGTCGAGGTCGACGTGGGTATTGCTGGCGATCGCGTCGATGCTGCAGCCGTCGTTCGAATCGCCATCAGCATTGCTGGCTTCATCGGCCCCGGCATCGCCATCTGGTTTGGCGCCGTACTTGATGCATGCGGCCAGCTCCGCAGCGCATAGGCGCGCCTCAAAGTCCTGCAGTCCCACATCCGGAGATCCTTCGGAGAAGTCGCCCTCCAGTAGCTCATCATCGTACGACTCGGACTCTGCCTCCGTGGCGAGGCTCGCAATCGAATCGCTTATGCTAAATTCGGCGGGCGCAATAACCGGCTCGCCAACGAAAAATATGTGTGGGGAATATGCGCGGCCCGAGCGGGTCGTCCGTTCTACAGTGAACGTGGCGGGCGTTAGCAGAGCTTCGCGTATAGGGCGGCGGCGTCGCTTACCTTGCGCCATGGCAGGGTGTAGCCTTGCTGCTAGTCGTCGCTTTGTCGCCCTGAGGGTATAGGGGGGGTCAGAGCGTGTGGGTGCTGGCGCAGGCTGGGGATGGGCGGGCTAGCGCACCGGCAAGGTTCCAGGGTCGTCTCCTTCGCCGCGCGTAGCGACTCAGCCCCATCCCCCAAAAAGAGGCTGCTTACCTGGTTGAGGGCGTCTTGTGAAGTGGCGGTTTTGAGGTACTGCTGTGGTTTGGCGAAGGTTTATAACGAGCTGGCAGTGATTGCCGGAGGACACACTAGCGCATATTGTGTTGCTGGGGAGCTACTGCTGCCTCAAGACGTCAGAGAGTCAGGGTCGCCTCGATTATATGCCTGAGGCTCACCTCTCTGACTGGAAGATCCATCCCGCACCCCAAAGGTGAGCATCACAGCGCGTGGAGAGTGATGAAGGCCGCTAACGCCACCCAGCAGATGCCAGGCAGTCTGACCATTCGTGCACGCTTCGAGGTGGAGGTTGCGACGGGTGGCGACCCAGCGACGCAGGCGACGTGCGTAAAGCAGGAGCCAGGCATCAAGCAAGAGCCAGGCGTGAAGCAGGAGCTGCGCGACGCGGAAATGAGCACCGAGCCGGATGGCGTCCGCGTGAGGGTGGAGCCAGACAGCGAAGGCGCTGCGGCGAAGTCTGAGCCAGGCCAGACCGAAGCTGCGGCTATCGTACAAAACGTTTTGCAGGGTGCGCTACGCGGGGTCCAAGGCGTCGACCAAGGGTGGAGGGACTTGTACGAGCGGCTGGTGAAAGAGCATGAAAAGGTCGAAGGAAAGTTGGAAAAGCAGAAGGAACTCACTCAGCGATTTCGAGAGGAACGCCGCGAGCTGAGGGGGCAGCTGAAACAGGCGCTTACCGAGCTAGGGCGAGAGTCCCTTTAACGCGCTGCGTATTTATTAATTCCCGTAGAGATGCATGTGGATTTGCATGAAAAAAACGCACTCACTTCATGGGCCATGCCTACACCCCCATCTCCTCCGCACTGCAGGACGAACAAATGCCTGGCTTGAGTCCACTGCGGTGGACGTTGAGGCGAAGGTGCCGCGTAGCTCCGATCCGCGCGTCGGCAAATCCCGCCGCAGTCCACAGATTCCTCGGATTTTACCACACCCTGCCATCCGCCGTCGGCGCCGGCCCAACCAGTTTGCGAGATGCAACGTAGACAGGCGCTTTCCCTCTCTCCCCATTGCCGTTTGTCCCTCTCAGCCTACACCTCTACCTCTCTACGGCTTTCTGAGCACAACAGGCGGTCAGGCCCTCGTTCCGAGCGGGGAAGACCTTTGGAGGGCAGGACGGGGGGGCTTCGAGCCTTAAAAAAAGTCTGAGCCATATTGGTGAGCGATAGTGGTAATTTTGAGGATAGAATGAATACTGATCATGCCATCCTCAGCTTCTACATGTCGGCGGCGCAGCGCCGTCATTTCGATGGGGCGTAGGCTCTGTTACGTTGATCAAGGCTCAGTCTACGAGAAACAAAGGGGCTCGGTGAGTAGTTGAAAGAAAAGAATCGAAAGGAAATCGGACTTACAGCCAAATGTATAGCAGAGATCGTCAACCGAACGCCCTGCTTCGTCATTACCAACGCCGCGAGCGATGTGTGTGCCCTCTCTACAGCTGTGTGCATCGAAGGACGGTCGATTTATGAGGGAAAATCAGCAAACGCGAATCTACAGCCACACACTCACAGCTCAGGCTTGTCCGACGGCTTCACCTCCAGATACATCCACCCTTCCATGCCCCTTCCATCCACCATCGATTCGTCACTCCGAGTCGAAGAACGCCGTCTGCTGTGCCGCCTCTGCACGTATATGGCGACGAAAGCGAAACAAACGCCATCCCGAGCGAGAGAAACGCAAGGGACGCGAGTCGACGGCGATCTGAGCGCCGCTCTCCTTCGCAGGCTCAAACCACCTCCGATTCGCCGACTCAAGTTGATGTAACCATCGAGTCGCATTGCCGCCCCGCATACAAGGTAGCGAGCGCAAACGAAACGCGTCCCAGGCAGGCAGGGCGTGTCGTAGATTGAGGGTAGGGTAGCGACGCGGGCGTCGTGCCCGCGACAGGTAGCGCCGCGTCGAGAAGATTCTGGGAAGAAATGGGTGAGCAATGGCAGTAGAAATCAAAAACAAATCAAATACTTAACGCCTCATCCTCCAGCACCTTCACGTCGAGGAGGCAGCGTCGTTGCCTCGATGGGCTGGGGCGTAGACGCAGCGCGGACGAATGCATTGAGTGCGAGGCTGGGCCATCGCTGGTGAGCGACACGCGCTGAGTATGGCCTGTAAATCAACGCGCTTACCGCCCTCCTGTTTCTACCAAAGGCGCACCTGCAGAGTCTGAATGCGACGGGTCGAATCGGATACAAACCGTCAAGGCGGCGATAAATGCTCACCCGTACATTCTGGCACCCCCATCCCTTGGCTCTTTCCCGATTCAACTACGACGATGGCGACGGTGATAGCTGCTGGCATTTGCAGGATGCCGCGAGGTCTTGAGGGTCAGAGCGGAGGGAAGGCCTCTGGATTCTCGCCCCTTACCACCCACGCTGCGCGCTACCTTGCTTCGGACACCAGCCAGCTTCCGAGATACGCCGCAGGCAGGCGCTCTCCTTTTTCTCCGCCCTTTGACGCCCTCATACGGCGTCTCCTTCCTTCTTCGATGCCCCCATACGACGACAGCAGCAAGTCGTCTGCGGTGGAAATCAGACCTGCCCAACGCCCAGACCACAGCAGGCGCTCGCCCCGCTGCCTTTTTCACCCACCGTCGATGCGTCGCTTTAAGCCGACGAACGCCGTATGCACCTGCGTATACTCGGGCATACAATGATGAGAGCGAAGTAAATGCGCTCCGAGAGGGAGGCTCAGAGCGGGATGGACTGAGGGCGACTTAAATGATGGTAGGATCTGCGGCGAGGAAGGCGGCGGCGAATACTGTAAGCATCGCGTGCGGCGTATGCTCGAGGCTTACTTTTCAACGGCTCGATCCTCGCTTTCGTAGCCCAACTCAACAGTCACGTATCAGCGGCGAAGCGCCTACAGGGGGGAGGAATTCGGAAAGAGCGCCATCAGGCATGCAGGCGAATTGAGCAGCTCGTCGAATCGTTAAACTAACGGCTGAACCTCATCAATCGCCAGCGCCTTTGTCCAACGTCGTTCCTTCCCACCTTTTTTCTTCGCAAGCGACGGCTTTGCTACGCCGACTTCGTACATTTGTTAGAAAAGAAATATAATCGACCTTGTTACTCATATTCAATGGGAGCAAAGCAAGAAAATCTATACATCAAGCCTAAGTACACACAGGGGCGGTAGCTAACGTCGGGGAATCCGCATTGCGTCAACGCCTGTAGGATGAATGAATATGCGTTGTCAAATGAATTGGGGACGCACAAACCTACGCCTGCTGGCAATCCTCCATTGCACAAATCCACTCCCAGAGAATGATCAACTGCGTTGTTTTGATAACGCCCAGGCCTTGCGTCCCAGGGGGTGGCCAGGCAAACCCGTGTGTAAAGGTGGTGACCAGCTCCTGATCAGTAGGAGAACCTGCCGCATCCAAAACCGTGTATCCAATCACAACGGCAGGAAACCTCTTCGGGGCACGCAGGCGGTGGCGAATGTCTGCCTGAACATGCTCTGGAAGGCGGTTAATGCTGTCAAGCCTAGCATTGGAAAACGAGAGCTTGCGGTGGCGACCTCGCACCGGGCGGTCAAGGCGGCGAAGATAGACGTGGAGGAAATACTGCTCCGCGAGAGGAAGAAACTCGGCACGGCGCTCATCCTCCGAAAGGATGTATGAAAATGCTGGGACAAAATTGAGAAACTCCAAGGCGAGTGTAACGGTCAAGGCTTGGTAGCGGCGATTGTACGCTTGGACAAGCCTAGCATTTCTGCTGAGGTCCGACCTGGGGGTGCAGAATTGACGGTGGAAGCCCCAATCCAGGCGCTGGCACACTTTATTCTGTTCAAATCAATTCATTAGCCGACCAGCCTGGAATAAATTATGAGAAGCCTACGCAGTAGGACCTAGCCCTGCATGAAGCGCAGACAAGGACCTTGCTCAGCTCTTTTTTGCACACTGGATTTCCGCAAAATCGAACTTGGAGGAGGGATTGCATCGCGGGCCTGGATGGGTGATGGTAGCAGGCTGAGCCTGAGGGGAAACTCATCTGCCTCGGACAATGCTATACAAATAAAGCGATTGACTCTTTAAAAACGCACGTTGATCCTTGGTTGCCATCCAATGCTTCTGAGATTCACGCTCAGCGTCAGTCAGGATATATAGAGGGTTCTGAATGGCACCTGCAGATGCAGCGGAGCATATGGAGAAGGGTCATGCACAGCACCCTTCTCACAATTTCCAAAGGTCATGAGGCAAAATATGGCACGGCTAATGGCGTGAAATGGCGCAACATAATGTTTTTCCAGAATCAGACTGGTGGTGAGCACCGGTGAGCAGTCGTTGACTAGGTTATCCATACCCATACTTAATTCAAAAGCAGCAGATTTATGATGCGTTGAAATCTAATTTTAGAGCGCTGAAAGAGCGCCTCCACCGGAGGCTCGGTACGAACTATCTTTAGCCGATTATGCATGAGGCACAGAAAAGCGCGTGCTATCTTTAGCTGATTGTGCTAGGCGCAACAAACGCTGACAAATGGCGCCTGCACCGCTGGCGCTCGCTCACCATCCAGCGCTCACAAGTCACTACCCAGAAGCCATCCTCATTCCACATTGAAGCGTACGTTGCATTCTTTCTGTTTTTATGGGCTGGTTGTGTATGTTGATAGGGCAATTTTGCAATCCCCTGCTTGATCAGCTGCTGATTGCCAGCGATGCAGCGTTGACAGCACTCATTAAATTTCTACGCAACTAGAAGGGAAGCATGGGGCGCTGATTGTTTGCAGTTTGTCCGGCATTCCGAGGCGAGCAATTGCACCAGGATTCTCAAAACGTGGAAGATGTTTGGCGCTCAGGAGCCGATGCTTTTGATATGCCGTGGATAGCTGTTGCTCGTCGTCGCCTCACGCCCATCCTCACAGAATTTTGCGACAACACTTTTCGTAAGTTCTTTTTATCCCATTGTTGTACATAGTCTAACGTCTGTGACAGATGCGAGGTCCTTCCTCAACGCCCAACCAATACGACGCACTACTAGACGACGGCCCTCTCTCGCTAGAGGAAGAAGCTGCTATCTTACAGATGGAGAGCGCCCTTCCCCCTAAAAATACATCCTCTGGAGGCGCATCCTCTGGCTCTCCTACTCCAAAAAAACGAAGACGAGACCGATCTGCTAGTCCACTCATTACACCCTCTCGGCTCCGTGGCTCTGTCAAGCCAAGCGCACGCGCCCTGGATGCTGGGTATAGGCCCAGCACTGGTCACCGATTTCGCCAAGGGCCAACCACCAATCCTCCAAGCATTGCTGGAGAAGGTATGTGGCCTTACAAAAATTGTTGTCGCCATCTGATCCACTTTAAAACTAGTAAAAGACCCAGAGCCCGTTCAACAAGCTGCAGCGCAGTCAGGAGATGGTAGCTTTGGTGAGTATCTTATACGCATTGTCTGCCTGGGGCTGACACACTTTCTCTATGAAGCTGGCCAATCCGAATCAAAAGGCCCAGTCCAACTTAATGTGCACAGGGCAGGCGAACCATCTGGTAGGTTGCTACCGCTTTACTCTTTCCCTTGGTACCAACCTCCGATATCATTTGAAGGAAGGCGCTCAGAATCTATGGACCCGCCCCATCGTGTCTATGCCAGCGGAACAGGCGCCCAAGCGGGCTACTATGCATATGGACAGCCCCCTACGATGCAGCAATACAATATGTATACCAACATGGCGCACCCGCATGGCATGCCCCAGCACCTTCAACACACATCTGTAGCTTTTGGAAATCCCCAGACGCCTCAATACTATCCGAATGCGATGCTCAGAGACCCCAATGCTCCAGCCGACGTCTTCTCCCCCTATTATATTCCGCAAGAGCCTCGTCAATCTCGGCAAGCATCAGTCTCATCCACACTCACAACAGACGCAGGTCAAGGCCGCCAATCCCGCCAGGGATCAGTCGCATCAGCCGTTGCTATTGACGCGCCGCAGAGGGCGGACTCCTACCGACCTCCTGAGCCACCCGCAGCGCCTACAGTATCTGCAGTAGATGCGCCGCCAAGGTTGGGTGAATCCGGCGCTCTTGCTCAGGAATCTATACCAGGCGCACCGCCAAGACTAGATGACTCCAACTCCCCTCTTCAAGACTCTACACTAGGCGCGCCGCCAAGGCTAGGCGGAGCTGGTGTTCCTCTTCTGGCTGCCAAATCAGAGCCTCAATCAGACGCACCTCATTTGGAGGAGCCTGTAGAATCAGAGGTCAATCTGAACGAATCGCCTACTGTTGGCCGCCTATCCAACAAGGCTCGCGATGCCCTTACAAGGGGCTTCCAAAAGCTGGACAGCTGCGTCAAACAGATTTCTGCGGAGACGAAGCTCACCCCTGTCCAAATAGTTGAGCGCTGGGATGCTACCGGCAGCCGCACGGTCAATTCCTGGAATATCTACCAGGGATACTTTGCAGAGAATCGCGAACAGGAGGTAGCCCGCCTCTCTCCAGAGGATCAACCCCCACGTAAGTCGCTTTGTATTTTTAGGAGCATGGTGCTAACGTTGGTTTAGCGGCTGCCGTTGCCAGTACATCAACCATATCGGCATGCTATAAGAAATTCTGCAGCGCTAAACCCAACACCTTTGATAGCATCCTGAGAGCATGGCACCGCCTAGATCAAATGGAAGAGAGTTCGGCTGAACTAACTATTGGAAGGCGCAGCAAGGAGTTCAAGAGGCACGTTCAGCAATTGGAGACACTGGTAGGAGCTCAATTTCCTGTCGATGATATTTATCTCAGACATTCCTCTATCCTCCAGATTCGCAAAGCATCCAGTATGTATGGGTTTGAAACCTTCTGTATTACTCTGGGTGCCGTCGTCAATCAGGACCAAAATCTGGCTGAGATTGTTGGAAGCGAAAGCACAACCGATGTACGTATACGCTATATACCCCAGTCAGCTACCACTCCTGCTCACTGACATATCCAGTTCTTCTTGGAGCGATTTCGAACCCCTGACATTGTCGCTCTTGGTCATATGAAGGCCCATGTTTAGTATGTCAATCGTTATATGCCCGAGTATATAGCTAATCTTCAAATATAGCGACCGTCTGTCCAAGCAAGCGATGCTGGAGGATAGTGGCAGTACTGCTCCCATCCCAGGCGCCTCTGCTGCTGCTGTCAAGAGCGAGACGACTCCGGGGCCTGTAGGAGAGCTGACGTCAGTGCCTGGTGCAAACGAGCTCAAGGAGCGACTTATTCAGATAGCAAGTAAGTAATTTGCAACGATCGAGGTGCTCTGGATGCTGATACCATAGGCCCGCAGAGCCTCATAACATTAACATTACGAAAGGAACGCTCCTTATTTGGAAGGGGCTTGCTCGTGTTGTTGCAAATGCAGGCTGCGTCTTCGTAAATTGGCCTGAGGATGTCCCTTTCCCAGCCGATGAAAAGAGCAAGAACGGGTCGAAGGGGATCTCGGCTCTCAAGCAGCCTGCTCGGGCGCTACTTCTTGCGTCATTTGACCACCCAACGCACCCGCTTATGCTTGAAAAAAAGTTTGGCTCAACAGGTACGCTTCACTCACTGCTCCAGGTACGGCCAAGAATCTTTTCTTATATTTGCTTTGATAGCTGTGCCAAAGAGCCACCCTGTGATTATTGGAGCGCCTCCTGAATCCAGCTCACCCCATGCATTTGGGCGTCGAAAATTCCTTGACGAGAACTGTAACGAAGACCGCAAAGGACCGCCGCGCCTTAAATCAGCCACCGTTTCTGGCTCTCGTAAACAGCGCATCCAGCCATCCACAAAGCCACATACACAATCCAGAAAGGAAGGAGCGGTGTCAGAGCCTCAGGAAATAGAGGCGTCGGATGCGTCGAATGGGGGGGGTGTAGCCAATTCGAGCCCCATTAGCCTCAATGACTCCAGTGACGACGATGCCCCTCTACTCAAGGGGCTGAAAAAAGGAGCCGCAACAAAACCCAAGCCACGCGTCGCTTTTGTCGCGGAAACCTCTCATGACGACGACGACGAAGATAACGCATCCTACATCATATCCCGCGATGGGTCTCCAAAGTATTCTGGGTCAGACAATGATCCGCCCCCCCAACGGTCGCCTCACATGTTGCGCCAGCAAGCTAAGCCTACAGCTAAAGGCAAAAAGCCAGGTATGGTTTTGCAACTGCGCATAGCTGTCAGCAGCTGATGCTCGCTACAGAATCCCCCAAAAAGCCCCTCCGAAAGCGTCAACGACGGATCGCTGAAGAGGATGGAGTCGCCAGTTCAGAAGAGATAGAGGAGGCTGCCGTAGCTGCTAAACGCAAAGGTAAGCCTGCACCAGCTCTACCCTGCTGGATGCCGTTGCAAAAAATTGACACAAGCTATAGAATCCCCCAAAAAGTCTTTCCGAAAGCGCCGGCGTCAAATCGCTGAAGAGGGTGGAGGTACCGGTCTAGAAGAGGATGAGGATATCGTAGTTGCTAGAATCAAGGGTAAGCCTACCTCAGCTCTAATTCATTGGATGCTGTAGCCCATTCTCTTTCATCAGCGCCAGACCCAGGGGTAGCTAAACCCGCACGTCGCAATGCTAGTGAAGATGAGCGAACGGACAGCATTGCCGAGAAGCTGTTCAGCAACGCCAATCGTGTTGAAGCGTCATCCTTGAAATCCCTAGGCCCCCCTCCTTCTAATATGTCGGATGCACGCAAAGTCTCCCCCCTGCCAGCTCATGTCCAGCGACCAAACCCAGATGATTTCAACCGCCCACAAGCGCCTCCAATGCACACGCAGGGTAGTCTTCCCCCGCCGACCCATCCTCAGAGCACCAATGGGCCCCCACCCGCCCCTCATGCACACTTTGCTAGGCAAGATGGGTACTTTGCTCCAAACTATCGCATGTACGCACCAGAGCCTTATGGAGGCCAGTACGATGCACCTCCTGGGTGGGGTATGCCCCCAGCGCAAGGCTGGTACCCACCTGGCCCTATCACCAGCGGTCCTCCTGGTCCCCTACCCTCTGGCCCTGCAGCGCATACAGGCTACCACCACGGCGGCTACTGGTCCCACCAAGGCCCAGCCGCATACTCAAACACCTATGGCCAGCACCCGCCAGCGCCAGGCATGCCGCCAGAGCACCTCGCCGAGGATGAAGCGCTGCGTGGGCGCGGGTCTGGATCAGCATCTTGACCTACTCTTCATCAGCCCACCCAATGCCGGCAATCGTTGCGCTCCATGGAAAGCTAGCGCTCCTCCCCGCTCTGCTTTTCTTTTGCTATAGGTTTGTTTCTTGAATCTTGATGTACTTTGAAGCCTTGCTCCACGATATAGTAGACGTACCAATTCTTTCAATGGCCGCATGGCACGCCCGTTTCTTGATTAGGCGCCGCCTTTCTGTCTATATACCATCTCTCTTGTTGGCCTTGCTGCTGTAGCCTCTGCGCAATAATACTGTACTGTAATCCGTCTACCTATCTTAATGTGCTACTCTATTCAACCAGATGTCTGCCGTGCTTTAAACCTAAGCAAGAAAGGATATTTCATAAAAGAGAAAACAAATAAGCTTAGATTCTTGGATTCTTGGATTTAGGACCAACCTCTCGACCAACCTCGTCAACAATCTGACACAGATGCGTCACCACCAGATTATGGACCTCCACACCCTTCCCCAAAGATGCTCACAAAATCCGGCAGATTCGAAGACTTGCCTTTTATGGCTTTGGGTGAAGGGCAAATGCGGCGATTGGACCTCTTAGGCCGGTATCAGCGGTCAAAGAACCCCACCTGAAGGCCTCTCCAACCGTTGCCAACGGTGCTCCAGGCTGCCGTCTTCAAGATGATCACACAGCCCTCTTTCGTGCTCACGTCAAAATAGCACATGGTTTCAGGGATATTGCGTGCTAGTATGCGCTCCTCTTTGAGTCCATCCGCAACATGGTGTCCGGCGACAGCCAGTCTCCTGTACCCAATAATGTTCGTTTGAAAGGTATATCATATCCTGTTTACCAATAAGATATTGTCACTCACTTTTTCCCTATCAGCTGTCGAGATTCTTGGCGGCCTTAAGCTTAATGCACACTACTTTGTAGTCATCTCTGTGGATTGCAATGCATCTGTATTCAGGACGGAGAACAAGCTATATAGAGAAATCAGGCTTCGATGGGAATGGTCATCGGGACGCGAATTGTCAGTATTTTTCTCCGCCAATAACCTACGTGAACTGACATTACCTCCCTCGCGTTCAGCGGAGTCCATCCATCGTCGGCAATTGAAATCAAAGTCTATCGCCGGAGGAAACCTAAGATTCCTCTTGTAGGTCATCATCTAGTCGGACAACACACCAGGAAATTCGTTGAATTACTAGAACAAGCCAGTCAGTATTTTTTCCGTCGGGCTGAAGTTTAGGTCTCGATTTTGTTTACAATCAGACGCATCGCTCGATCTGACAGACGAGAGAGGTACCCAAAGTACATTGAGGATCAAGCTCGACCTATCTCTCGATTCCGAGTCAACCCAAGAGTTCAAGAAGTTTATGGAATCCGTCGACAGCAACATTAGTCACCTCAATAATTACGTCCAGATTCCCGCTGTAATTGCAACAGCGTTGCAAATCACCAAAAATATTATGGATGGTCTATCTGGGGTATGTTACCACACCTTGAATTCCATTCTTAATTCTCGTCTCCACCATTGATATGCATCAATAGGCTCATCCGATCTTGAAGGCGTCGTGGATCGTTTTAACAATCTTGTACAACGTTAGTTATTCAGTCAGGTACCCAATAACGTTATCATTGACACGCATCTAGGCTACGCAAAAAGTGGAATTCCAAGACGACGCTGTTCGAGAGTTAGCGGAGCAACTGAGGGAAATCTTAGCAGTAGCCGATGCCCATCGAAATTTGTTGTTGGTCGAAGGCACGGAGAACGTCATCGATGAGATAGGTCGCATGTCGTTGAAGGTTTCTTCCCTCGTTTATGAGTACGCGAGATCAAATTTTGCACGTATGCTGTTTGTCTCCACTTTAAATGTCGCATATGCTGAACTATGGTCGTTTATTAGTGCGTGCTGCGAAGATCCAGCTATCGGATGAACTGAAGACGCGCATTTTGGAGTGTCAGAGGTCCTGTGTCGATCTCAAGGACAGATTCGACAGAAGAATCGCAATGGAGACCAACAATGTCGCACAAGAAATCAAAGATTCCAGTACGCATTGTAATCATTATGGCTCATACTATTCTACCTAAGCCATAATCTTCACAGACGAGGAGATGAAGCGGACGTTAGCCACAGTCAAGGATCATCAGCTAGGTATTCGCGCATTTCGAGCGTACGTGAAGATAATCTGACCATTTTCACTTCAAGCTAAAGATATGTGGAAATGGTTGGACGCACCAGACAGTTCGCCGAACTATCACGCAGCATTGGAGAGGCACCAAGAGGATACTTTTGCATGGTTTCTCGACGGCAAATACTACAACGAATTTCGGAACAATGCCGGATTTCTTTGGATCAAAGCAACTGGTAAGCGCCCTCGCATATCATGTTATCTATCAGCGCTGACTGCCGACATCTATACAGCTGGTTGTGGAAAAACGGTTTTATGGTACGCATCTCAGATCAGGTTCTAGTGAAGTGGTATCAACCAACATCGACCTCTAGTTCGACCATCATCCGGAAAATTGAAGCACTTCGGAAGGAAAATCCCAAATCAGTTGCTTATGCATACTTCTTTTTCGATGGGCGAGATTCGCAGAAAGATCTTTAGCTTCACGAAAAACTTATCCGGTCCCTTATTCGTCAACTATCGGCCCAATGCGATGGAGTACCTGCAGTTTTAGTGGACCTGTATGGTCAAGGCCATCAGCAGCCATCTATCCGTTCACTCGAAGGTGTTCTTCGCCATATTGTGGAAAGTCTTCGTACTGTTTATATTATCATTGATTCTCTCGACGAATGCATTGAAAGGAACAGGATGTTACCTTGGATTGAACAGATCATCTTTGAGAAGCATGATAACCTCCATCTGATCATTGCAAGTCGGCTAGAGCGAGATATCAGCGACACTTTTGAGCGGCCCGACGTGCCCTTTATTGACCTGGCATCCAAGGCCGACGAAGATATTGCATTATATCTTGACAAAGAACTTCCTCTACTGAAGAACTGGCAATTTTGGGACAATGAAACACAACGAGAAGTTCAATCGGTGCTCAGAAAAGGTGCTCAGGGAATGTATGTTATATTCTTATGCCCTGTTAATTGTCATTAATGGTACTCAGGTTTCGATGGGTTGCGTTACAAATTGCCGAACTACAGAAATGTCCAACTCGATTTGCAGTAATGAAACAGCTACGGAGCTTGCCCAAAGGATTGTATGAGACGTACGACCGGATTCTATCGCGGATTGATGAGGGTGACTCTACTGATACGAAGATATTTCTGCGTCTATTGTCATTTTCTATTCGGCCGATGTACCTTAACGAAATCGCGGCTGCGGCTGCTGTACAATTCACTGATCAAAATGAACCACAATTCATGCCATCATATCAGTACTGGGATGAAGATGACGTTTTGGAAAGATGTTCAGGCTTCATAGCTAAATCATCAGGTTTTTTAGGTGAGATAAAGTCATCAATTTGAACTGTACACGAGAGGATTGATACCTTCAACAGGCAAGAAAGTTGTTAAATTATCCCACTTCTCCGTCAAGGAATACCTTTTGTCCGAATACCTATGTACTCGTCCCGGAAATATCCCCCATTTCTATCTCACTTCCGCGGAATTGTCTCATTCCATGATAGCGCAGGCCTGCTTAGCATATCTTCTGCATTTCGACCGACCAGATTCAGTCGATGGGAATTTCGAAGAATCTTTCCCCCTTGCTCAGTATGCAGTGAAATATTGGATCCCACATGCTCAGTCTGCAACTCACAATGACCAGATGTGGCATTTGGCAACCAGGCTGTTTGTATCTAATCAGAATACTACACTCACAAACTGGATTCGAATTTGGGATCCAGAACATCCATGGTTAGGGCCATGGGGTCTCAATATACAGCAGATGGCTACTTGTACACCTCTTTACTATGTGTCGTTGACTGGTCTTGTATCTGTTGCACAACATTTGCTTGAGAATGGGGAAAATGTGAATGCAGCGGGAGGAACATACGGTACAGCACTCCAGGCAGCGTCATATGGAGGAGAGTACACAATCGTCGAAATGCTGCTGGAGAAAGGAGCAGATATGAACTTGATGGAAGGACAGTACAGCACGGCACTCCAGGCGGCGTCATGCGCTGGAGTGTACAGAATTGTTGAATTGCTGATACAGAAGGGCGCGGATGTGAATCTTGCAGGAGGAGAGCATGGAACGGCACTCCAGGCAGCGTCATATCAAGGAGTGTACTCAATTGTACGATTGCTGATCGAAAATGGGGCCAATGTGAACCTTGTGGGCGGACAGTATGGCACAGCACTCCAGGCAGCAACATATGTGGGGAAATACGAAATTGTCGAGTTGCTGATCGAGAAGGGCGCGGATGTCAATTTTGTGGGAGGAGTATATGGGACGGCGCTCCAAGCAGCATTGTACGATGGAAAATACGAGATTGTTGAGTTGTTGGTCAAGAAAGGGGCTGACGTGAACTTGGTGGGCGGACATCATGGCACGGCGCTTCAGGCAGCGGGATGTCGAGGAGAGTATAAAATCGTCAAGATGCTGATTGAAAATGGGGCGGACGTGAACTTGGTGGGAGGACGGTATAACACGGCACTTCAAGGAGCGGCATACGCGGAGGAGTATGACATTGTGAGATTGCTGGTTGAAATGGGGGCGGATGTGAACTTGAAGAGAGGTCAACATGGCACGGCACTGCAAGCGGCATCATGCGCAAGGGCGTACAACATCGTCGAATTCCTGATTGAGAATGGGGCGGATGTGAATGTTGTCGACAAATACTATGGTACAGCACTCCAGGCCGCAGCGTATCGAGGAGAGTATAAGATTATCAAGCTGCTTCTTGAGAAATGCGCAGACGTGAACGTGGTCGGAAGACAATACGGAACGGCGCTTCAGGCAGCAGCGGTATCGTGTTCGGCGAACTTCAAAGTTGCGAATTTGCTGATTGAGAATGGGGCGGACGTCAATCTTGAGGGAGGATGGTATGGCAATGCGCTCTGGGCCGCAATATACGAAGGACACACCAACGTCGTCGGATTGCTGGTGGACAAAGGGGCAACTTTATCTGTAGGAGGAGATTACTCCGAGGTGCTTTGGGCCGCGATGTATTTGGGATACAGTGTCATCGTCCAGTTGCTGCGCGACTACGAACATCTAGCACGTTGAAGTAGGAGGAAAGATGTTCAACGCCTGTCAGTTCCATTACATGACCTTTCATGCTTTGCATATTTACCTCCAAATGAGCTTCATTGTTTTCGAAAAGTAGGCATGCTTACCATGGGGGATATTCTATTGCCAAATATAAGATCACAAGGATGCCCTCGAGCTGATCCAGAGTGGTCCAACGCGATTACCGCCCTTGAGGATGATTTCGGCAAGGAAACGCGTGAAGTCACGCAGCATGGCCTTCCTTCTGTCTCAAGAAGAGTGCAGACCAAGTGCAGACAACATCGCATCGAACATTGCACGTCGGATATTCATAGAGGTGCTTGTCGTTATAATCCCGGAGGTTGTTATGATGGACGGTGATCGTGTTCACTGTTCAGTGTTTTGGATTCAAATCAACGCGACGCGTCGTGAGATTCTCACGTTTCCTCTCTTCCTCCG
>MU155223.1:8242-122715 GCA_015484465.1 Pholiota conissans
TAGTTACACCATATTCCCAAATAAGGCACACATTGCAAGGAGGTTTTCACCATGAAGTCTTTGTTGTTTTTTATAAAACAAAGGGTGAATGGGATATGTTATATGTAAGCTTCATACCTATATTTTTTTCTCTTTCAGAGCTGTTTTTCCCAAAGAAAGTGACTCTAACCTCCCCCGAAATTGCATCAGATCTATACCAAATTTTATCTATTTTTCCAATCTCAATGTGGGGTTTTAATACATTCATACCAATGCTAATTACTATACCAAGGATCATAAAAAGTAATCACAGGATCCAAAGCCAGTTTTATTATATAATCTGTGATTACTTTTTGTAATCCTTTGTACAATATATAACTATGCTCCAGTTTGTGAAAGGGTGTTATGCTTAATAGATGAGCCATTGGCAAAAGCAACTTATTAGTACTCAAAAAGAGTAGAAAATATAGATATCATTATATCTCTATCAGTTTTT
This sequence comes from Pholiota conissans, assembly GCA_015484465.1. Lineage (NCBI taxonomy): Eukaryota > Fungi > Basidiomycota > Agaricomycetes > Agaricales > Strophariaceae > Pholiota > Pholiota conissans. The sequence goes on from MU155223.1 coordinate 8,718, forward strand.
ATTTAAATAATATGTTCTAAAATGTGTTTTGTAGGGCTGGACTCTGCCTACTTATTTTTAAGCTTTTAAAAGGTAAAGGTGCTTAATGAGTGAATATGAGCAAAAGCAATTTTAAGCACCCAAAGTACTTGGTTGAGAAAAACTATAAATAACTCTGTCAAATTTGATGCTAAATATACAATTTCAGCAGTGTAAAAAAGAATATTTAATGTTCTCCTATGTACAAAAATTTAGGGCAAAAGACCAGTTAGGACCAGTCCTAACCAGTTTTTTATTAGTCTATCTATTTTGATAATAATGATGGACCTCAGACTAGACTGTGGTTGCAGTCCAGTCCAGTCTGACTAATTTCCAGTCTTTTATGGTTAAAGTCCAGTCCAGTTTTGGTCTTTTTCTAGTCTTGTGAATGGACCTTCAAGCACTACTTAGATAGCACTACAATTGAAATAAGAATGCTGTTGATCTTTTCTGAGTGTAAGGGAAATGTTCACAGAAACAAAATATAATTAGTTGCACTTTATGCCAAATATACATCAGAATTACCAAACAAACATGGATGCTCAGTATGCTAGAATCTATAATTAGAATACTAACTTGTATAATAATTATTGCAAACTCTATGTTGGTTACAATCACAATGTTCATAGTTCTATTTTGTGCATAAATTCTAACACATGCACACAGAGAAGTGGATAGTACAGTCCACTTGATAAATCTACATTGAATTGATAATTCTAGAATGAACAAGTTGTATATTAAGCACACCTGCATAATTTCAATAGACTTTTAAATATTTGATGAAAAATAAATTTATAAAATTAACTTATAGAAAACCTATAAATTGGAACTTTATATTCACAACAGCAAAAAGTAACTGGGATTGGGTGTTCTCCACATTCCAGCAACATTTAGACAAAATAAATCAGGGATGAAAATTAGTACATATACTATACATTACAACTATGGAGTTTCAAAAAGCAGGATTGATTTTCTGCTGATCTATGAATTTTTCTTCTATCTTCCCAAAAAGTGAGTTGGTGTAAGAGGCAATGAAAAAAATATTTTTTACTCGAGGACATACATGCAGCTACGTAGTGTCAAATCTCAAAATCTCATGGGCTGAAGGTCAGCAGTTCAGGAGATATAATCTCTGCAACATGGCCAAAACCATGGAAAGTGCATCAAAATTCCTCAAATTTGGCAACTTTGGGCTCACTTTGCAGCATCTACAGTTCATATTTCAAAAACTAAAAATATACTGATATACATATCAATGGACTCTCTCTAATTGCATAAGAACAGAATTTTATTACTAGACACTTACACCAATTCAATTTTTGGAAAAATCAAAGAAAAAATTATAACTCAACAGGGACTCAAAGTTGCTTTCCAAAACTCTGCAGTTGTAATCTATAGTATTGGAGTTGACCAATCCCCGTTAGGGCCGCGGCCGATGTGACAGGTGTGACACGGCCCTCAGAGTCACAAATGCTGAGACACTCAAATTTTATGAGTTTATCGAGGGCTTTTCCACATTATTTTTGTATGAAATGGAAGGCCATAGACTGTATAATAAGTGTGAAGTGTCTACACACTGTATAAAATCGAAATACAAAGTCAGAGAGTGAAAATACAATCTATGCGGCCAATTTTGGATAGCGCATCAGTCCGCAATAGCCTGATTAGGCCGTGCGCGTCTCAAGCGCGCGTCTCCTCCAACTCCACCGTGATGGAGAGGAAAACGCCTCCAGGTCAATCAGTTTTGCTCCAATTTACATGAAATTTTGCACGAACACAGCTACAATATATTTGAACATAATAAATAGCTTTAGACTTAATTTTTAGAATTAATTCCTCCAGGAACCATACTTCTTATTAGCTGAAAACAGTATACAGAATATGGAACCTTAGAAAAGGTGATTTGGGATTTCATTTGCAGAGAAAATTTGGTCTATCCTCTTGTTGCTACAATTTGGTAAGAGTGGAATTTTTATTTTCGATCTCTGACCATGCCAAAGTACTAGTTGGAACAGTCTATCTCATGGAAAAGGACAACAAATAAAAATATGCTCTTACCAATCGATTTATATTTGAATTCTAAGCAAAATGTCTCTATCAATCATGTCCCTACGTGTTGCGGCTCAAAAGTTCTATACATTTTGAGTTTGGAGCCCTCATTTGGCAGGCGGAAATGCTTAATGTTGCTTTTTAAGGCTTTTTAACATGTTTTAAAATTTAAAAACCACTTTACACTATGTATATATATCGTATCTATGTAACTAGCACCACGATATCTCAGAGAAAGTGGTGTGGAGACCACAAACCCGATGTCTCAAGAAAATGAGGCTGTCACGTCGTGACGACGCGCGTGAACTGATGTCACGCATACCGGGGATTGGTCAACTCCAATAGTATAGGTACTAATTTCATTCCTGGTACATTTCTTCTGAATATGGTCAGAATGTGGAGAAACACACATTCCAGTTACTTTTCATGGCTGTGAATATATTGCATTTAGCTTTGAATATGCCTATTTCAAACTGCTACAACATATACCACAGCCAAAAAATCACAGAACACTCTAAATTTATCATTATATAATATATTATAGGCCATTACACATATATAAAAGCAAAGTGAAAGTATGCTATGGATATCCAGCAAGAAGTAAAGGTGATCTATCATCACTCGGCCTTGAAATTTCTTCGTATATTCGAACTAAAGATCATTACAATCAGATGACTGGTAAAATATATTGAAGAATTGACAAAAGCATACCTTTAAGCTCTTCTTTTGAAAGTGGCTCACCAATATCAAAGTCGAAGAAGCTCGGGTCCAAAGGTTCAGCTGTCGGTTCATCATCAACATCATGGTAAGGCTATATTAGAATTATCAGAAAAGCCGCGAAGGATGGAATCACAAAGACGACGAACACTCAGGTAGGGATGCCGTAGTGCTTCGGAAACATCCAACCGTTTCTTCGGACTAAACGCGAGACACTTCTCCATAAGATCAATAGCCTATAGCGAAGCAAGTCAACGTCAAACAAAAATAAAAAACGGACGTGACGTACTAATGGATTCGCATTGGGGAACATCGACTGAAAGTTCATCTTTCGCCTAAAGGGCAGCGCCCGGATATATTCACGCGACCGCTGCGAGTTGATCGCGTAAAAGTCGTCTATTGAGGGGGTACCAAGGGTATCGAGAATGAGTGATAGTTGATGGTGGTCTAGAGCGAAAGAAAGGACGACGACGTGAGTTCAAGTATAGCGCTACGTCACGAGGGACGTACAGTCTCTACCGGGGAAAAGAGGGCGTCCGCTCAGCATCTCCGCCATTATACATCCCACACTCCAAACATCGATTGCCCGCGTGTATTCCTTGAATGTGAGCATGACTTCGGGAGCTCGGTACCACCTACAGACAGGGAAGTCAACAGATAGCGTAAAATGAAAGGAAAACAGTCTTCACCGAGTAGCGACGTATTCTGTCATGAAGGTGCTGGTATCATCGGCATCAGGCGGCGGTCGCGCGGAGCGAGCAAGGCCAAAATCGCAGACCTATTGATAGACTCGATTCGATTACAGTGACGTGGTCGCCATGGTCATAAGAGCTTGCCTTAAGATCACAGTTTGAGTTTAAGAGGAGGTTCGAAGGCTTGAGATCGCGATGGAGGACGTCCGCAGAGTGAAGCGCCTTCAAGGCTCGCAGGGTCTGGTTTTGGGTCAGAAGCGCGTCGGGAGGCGTGACAGACAAGACTCACCGCACCTGATAGATAAAGTACTGACAGTGGTCGTCGCTGAGTTCCTGTGTGCGAATGACGCGATGCAGATCGGTTTCCATGAGCTCCTGGACGAGGTAGACCTCCCTGAACTCTTCCAGGGACGGCGACTTGAGGATGTCGAGGATGGCGATGATATTTTCGTGGTGAAAGTGACGCAGGAGCTTGATCTCGCGGAGGGTTCTGAGGCAGAACATGGAGTGATCAAAGGGGGAGATGCGCTTGATGGCGACTTTGCGCTGGGTGGGTATGTGGATGGCGGAGCTGCAGATGGGGAGCTGAGCGGAAAGAAAGCGAGGAAAAAGAGATGTCCTGACCATACTATTCCATAGGCGCCCTCGCCGATGACATCGATGGGCTGGTAGCTTGTGCCAGTGATAAAGTTGTCGAGAGGCATGGTGGGAGCTGAACAACCTCTCAACCGAACGGGCTCCATATAAACATTCGGCTTTTGCCGATCCGCTCTTCTCTTTCATTCTATATAAACCGCGCCTTACCATGTTCCCAGTTTCCTCTCTTATCTCCCCAAATCATGCCAGACACAGGTCTTCTTTTCGTATATGGCGAGCTCGGTCCTGACGTTACTGAGGAGGAGTTCAACGGTATTTTCTTTTTCTCTCGACGGTCCACCGTGTCCTCATCATCGTCCTCGCTTTAGATTGGTACGACAACGAACATGCCCCTGCCCGTCTCACGGTCCCTGGCTTCACCAATGCCATCCGCTACAAAGCGACCGACGGCGTCGCGCCCTCCTGGCTCTCTATCTACGATCTGACCACCTCCGCCATCGTCAACGACAAGCCTTACCAGACGCTAGCTACCAACCCCACCCTTCGCGATCGCGACATCGTCCCGCGTCTCTTACGCCTCAACCGCAGAGCCTACGACCTGGTTCAGTCCCTCAGCAAGCCTGATCTCGATGCATCTACGCTTCCAGGAAAATTCCTGCTCCTCGTCAGCTGGCTCATCCAACCCGAGCTCGAGGACGAGTTCAATAAATGGTATGAAGAGGAACATCTCGCCGAGATCGCCAAGGTCCCCGGATTCCAACGCGGTAGACGCTACAAGTTGATCAACAGCGTTGAGCTCACCCACAAACCTGACCCCGCCACCGCGAAGCCGACCCACAACTACGTCGTTCTCTACGATGTCGAGAGCGACGCCTTCAACCAAGAGCCAACCTTCGCCACTGCCATACAGACCCCCTGGACTGTCAAGATGATCAAGACTGCCAAAGAGCTCAAAATCAGGCGCTTCGCACTCCACAAGAACATGGAACGTCCTCTGTGATTGCGCTCATTCTCGAGGATCCAACAATGATATTTGTAAGAAAACACACCCGCTCGCACACGGCGATCCTTCTCTCATCTTAATTTTGCCAGGGTGTATAAATATATATCACGGAATGTACATGGAATGTATTACGGGTCAGAAGAAGCCATCCTTTCTTCGACCTCTGCTCTCATTGGAATACTATCGATCGTGCCTATTTTCTCACAACACATTCCCGCAGCCTAAGTGTGTTCACGAGTCAGAAAAACAAGCTCATAATCACCTGAAAAAATGCATAGCAAATCTGCTGAGAAATCAATACGCACCACAACGCAAGTTTTGAGAACATTCACGATCTCCTCGCTGATATCGCTGCTGCCCAGAGTCATCAATCCCTGCACGAAGTACCCGGTAAAGCAGTCCCCGGCCCCCGTCGTGTCCTGTGCACTCCCTCTCAGCTTGGCACCAGGGACATACGCAAGTACCGGGTCGTCCCCGTCCTCCTTACCCTTCCCCTCAAAGCGAGGAAAGCACGCCAACACGCCCCGTGCACCGAGCGTACACACTACATTCGTTGTACGCATCGCCGGCAGCGCCATGAGCAGCGTCAACACCTCGCGTGCCTCCAGCGCCTTCTCATCTTTCCCCTTTCCATCTGCACCGTCCGTCCCCACACCCGCAAGTGCCATGTACAACCCCAGCGCCTCGGCCGCGTTCACGAGGAGCCATGACACCGCGTGCCAGGAGAACGCGCGAATTTCGGCATCTGAAGGCAGCGGCGACGGGTTCATGATCACACAAACGCCCTTCCCCGCATGTGCCAGGGCATATTCCATCGACCGCGGATGAATCTCATTCTGCAAAAGCAGATGTGTCGTCTCAGGGAACCACCCCTCGCCGCGTGTGGCAAATGTACGCTCGGTCTCCTCGCTGAAGTTGGCACCTGGAAAAAGAACTGATAATACATCGTGGATGTTTAATATACTCTTACGCGTATCGATTTCAAAGATCCTACTTACTAATACTATTCTCGCCCTGGTCATCCACTTGAATGATTGCACGTCCAGTAGGTTCCTACCATAGTTAATGAGCACAAGCCCTACGTCACAGTAACCCAGGCGAAATAGGCGCCTACATACATCAGCAACCAAAATCCCCTCCACATCAATCCCATGCCCGCCCATCTTCTCTTTAATCCACATCCCATCGCTCCCCACCGTCCCATAAAACTTCACTCTCCCACCCGCTCTTGCAATCGCCACCGCCTGATTAGCGCCTTTACCCCCGATCCTGCTCTCGTGTCCATGCGACGAGATCGTCTCGCCGGGTTTCACAATGTGATTGACTAGAAAGCGTCCAAATCAACATGATGATCATCGCTAGCTAGTTCATAGTCGGAACGTAAAGGCGATACCACGAACCATGGAAGTATTCATCATGATCTAACGCATATTCAACGTCAGATGATGTAAAGGAGACGGACAGACAGACGCGTATACTCACTGATAGATCCCCTCACCGTACATATGTTCTCCTTCGATTTAGCCATGTTCACGTCTTATCTCGCCGAGGATCAGACACAGAGTGGGGGTAGAGAGCAAGTGTCGCCAGAAACTGCGATCCCCTACACGTGATGGTACCATATCAATGATATGACATCAGAAATATACCCAGAACAAAGCGCTGAAAGCGCTCACAGAAAGAGGAGGAAAAATAATGGTATATCCTACATATCGATACAAAAAAGCTTTGCAACAATAATAGATTAAAAAAGTTGACCTCATCGGTCCTTTTTATGATTCCAACGTCTAGTTTTTGGGCGCGCCAGCGCTTGCATCGCAAACAGCAAGAAAATTCCAGACTGTCGTGTAAAGGAAGACAACAACACGTCGGACCTAAAAAAAAAGCGAAACACAGGTCAGCAACAGGTAAAAAGAGACTTCCAGTACCATCTGACCACCCCGGCAACTAATAGCAACTCTGCTTACCTTGTTAAATAAAAGCGACCGTTCCGACGAAATTCCTTCGAGGTTCAGGCAAGTACAGTAATGCAGATAAATAGAGCAGGCCAAAAGCATAAGAAAATGTGGCGAAGACGAAAACGAAGAGCCACTGCAAAAGTGAGCACTAGTAATCATTAAGTTGCTTTTGGGGGGATGTTCAAAAAAAAAAAGCTCGAATAGTCTGTTGTTATTGTTGGTTGAGGTCGTGAATTGTTGTTGGTCATGGTCATGCATGCGCGTGTGGAAAGGAAGCAAATCAAGGCAAGAGTGAGAGGGGAGAACAAATTGCAAGTTAAAGTATAGAGGCGTGTTCAGAAATCGAATTAGAAATTAGAGCTCGTGCCGAAAATCGAAAATGAAAAATGGGAAAAACATAGTAAAGATGTGTATGTGCAAGGAGAAATAGATAAAGCATTTGCGCCTGTCAAAAAGTAGGGGTGGATGAGGGTAAGCAAATAAAACAAACATGTTTGAATCAAAGCAAACAAAGAGAGGCGCGGAAAGAAAGATGAAAAGATGGAAAGAAAAAAAAAAAGAAGGAAGGACCGAGAAACGAAAACTCAAATTTTCACCACCGCCCGCTCACTTATCCATATCGAACAGCTCATCATCATCATCCCTCGTCACAACTGGCCTGCTCAACGGGCTCAACGGACCCTGCGCATACCTTCCAGCGCTCACATTCCTCGTCAGACCAGGAGGAGGGGGCGTCCCTGCACCTGCACCCGCACCCGTCGCCGGTGCCCCACGCGCCGCAGCCGAATACGATAGACGCGAGAACCTGCCCTCCAAACCCGTAGCGCCAGCGTTCGCACTGCCAGGGGTACCTTGTGTGGTGGGCGTAGCACCCCAGTCCCCACTGGGACCTCCGGGCCCGAAGCCGTCCTCGCCTCCTGCAGGGGGAGAGAGTGCGAGATGGGTAAGAGGTGGAAGAGCGTGGATGCGCGAATATCCTGCAGCAAGACCTTGTGGAAGACTCTGTCCTGGAGCATGTGCCTGCAACGCGCGAGCACCAGGGCTCATAATATGCGGCGCAAGAAGCGCTTCCTCGTTCGCCAAATGGCTCGCCGCTGTCGTCGAATTCGCGCCTGCGTTGACTCCAGCGCCAGTATTGACTCCAGCGCCGCCGCCGCCGTACGTGCCATAGCCCGCAAGACGCGCAGAAAGACCCTGCGGCTGCGCATTCTGTTGCTGATGGAGTGTCTGCGTAAGATCGAAAGGCGATGAAGGGGTGCGGTAAGTCGTCTGTGTGCCACCATGTATATGGGTGTGGAATCCGGCCGAAGACGTTGCACTGGCTGGTAACCCAAGACCCAGCCCGCTCGACATATAATTACCCGCAAGCGTGTTGTTGGTATTCCCATTTCCTTGACCCAGCGCCGCCGCTCCTTGACCTTGACCTGCGTACAGTGGCCCACTAGCACCCCTCATTTGGCGCCCAATGCCTCCAAGTCCCAATCCAAGCCCTGCCTGCTGTTGTTGCTGTTGTTGCTGGACCTGCTGCGCAGACTTCGCCTTCGAATTCATATAATGGTGGTGGAGTCCAGGCAAAAACGCCGCGCTCGCATTGCTGGGACTGAGGCTCGTCATCCCGTACGAGCTCCCAGCGCCACCCGCACCCGCACCAGCGGCGCTGCCAACACTCATGCTGAGAGCATCGTTATCCGCAAACGTACCTGTGAGGCCGCTGCTAAGATTTCCACCGCCATACGGGTCAAAGCGCGACGAAGAGTAACCTCCGCGTTGTGAGGGCGAGGCTGGTAGCGCGCCGGCTGTCGAATTGTCCGACCATATCGACTTGATATCGCCCAGAAGTGAAGGCGCAGGCACGGAACGCGAGTGCCTGTGTCCCATGCCGCCGTTATTGTTGCTGGTCGGAATCGTGTTCGAATCTCTCTCCACCCCACTGCCTGCCGCGAGCTCCCTGCTCAACTGGCTGATCCCACCTACACCCGCCGGCGGCTGGCCGGAATGGCTTCTAGACATTCTTCGACTACGCTCTTCAGGCGTCAGCAGCTCCGTCAACGAGCTCGGCAAAAAGTCCTCCATTTCTTCATCCTCCACTGCGAACTCACGTCCTCTCATCTGTTGCTGATGCAAATGGAGACCCCTTCTCAACCCAGCAGTGCCTCCAAAGTCGTCATACTCCACGCTGATATCGTATTCCCCAGCACGGCCCGAATATCCGTTCACAGGCGTCGCCCGACTCTGCGTCGCAAGTGAAGACGAAAGCTGCGCGCTCAACAGACCGCTGAACGACGTCGACTGTCCACCCGCAGCGCCTACGCTGCCCACCTCGCTGCCATCACCCCAGCCCTTCCTGCCGCCCATCATCGTGAGGCCGCTGCCGAGACTGGCCGCCATGCCGAGCCCACCAAACCCGCCTCCTGCGCCCGCACCATACGACGAGGACGATAAAAACACGCTCTGCGCTCCAGGGGCAGAGAATGGGGACGTGGAGAGCAGTCCAAGAGTGGCCGCGGAGGAGGCAGCAGCGCCTTGCGGCGCAGGCGAGGCGGAGCTGTGGATATTGACGCCATTGATGTGGGTAGCGTGGCGAGGTGATGTGCCCGGGGAGAACGCGGCGGTGCCGTTCGCGCGGGTGGGGGAGGTGGGCTGAACCCCGCGGTAGTTGGGAGGGGAACCGATGGGACCAAAGTCCACAGGAGCGGTGGTAACAGCAGACGAGCGGGGGGCGGAGGGCGGCAGCGCCATGGGCACCGTTCCCGTCGACCTGGAAGTCGTCGTCGCATTGGTGGCATCTTCAGTAGGCTGTTCTGCGTTTTTCCGCTCGTCGTCCATCCTTTCCTGCTCCGTCGATGCACGAGAGGACGATTGCTGATGGATACCCTCCATCTCGTCCAGTGTCGCAAAGGCCGCAAAGTCCGTGTCTTTGAGGGGTGGAGCAGGGGCCGAGGGAGAGATAGAGGCCTTAAGAGGCACACCTAATGGATGACGACCTCCTGCACCGGATCCAGCACCACCCACACTCCTCGTTGGTGCAGTCGAGCCAACGCCGAGCAGAGGGAGCCTGTTAGCGCCCGGACTGGAGCCATTTGCCCCTTGTTCTCTCCTCGACCTCGCCGACGCACTCTTGGCCGCCGCCTTTTCTCTATCGCCTCCGCCTGGGGTATTCCCTGAAGCAAGCGCCGCCGCCGCCTGCGCTGCCTTCTTGTTCTTGCGATCCATCGCTGGAGACTGACCAGGTAGAATGTGTGCTAGGGCACACTTATGGCCGAACTTGCAGTTGCCCTTGACGAACCATGTGCAGGTCTCCTTCTGGCCACCGGGCTCTGCAGAGCTATGGGAGAAGGGGCACGAGGATCCCGCAGTACATCCGCCGACCTTGAAGAATTTGCAGGGCACATGGGATAGATCTTTGGCTGGTTAAAATAACTTCAGCATAGAGGACATGGTAAGAGAGATGGATGAGGAGGTGGAATGACTAACTTTTGGAGGAGGCTGCGGCAGATTTTGACTTTGAAGCGCCGCGGTCGTTATCTCTGTCTCTGTCCCTATCTCTGTCCCGTTCCCTGTCTCTGTCGCGATCCGAGTCGTGTGCAGTACCGTGCTCTGAGGGCATGGTGGTAGTGGTGGTGGTGATAGAAAGGACGTGTGGCAGAGTCGGGGCAGGAGGAGAGGGCTTCCAAGAAAAGACAAGCAAGCAAAACTGCCATCCACACGTGAGATCACGTAAGCACCATCGCTGTTCAGAGCTCTCTCCCCTTTCACACCAAGATAAAAGGATACGACGAGTCTATGTATTTCGTTCCACGATTTGACCGCAAGGAAGGACTAAGTTTACATTTCCAAAAATTTTCCTTCAATTTTCATGCGAGGCTGTACTCGAGAATTGATATTTCGAGTGAATGTCAGAGTTAGGCATGGGGACGAGAATAGTTCAGATCCACTTCACATTGCATTAATCGCAATATTGGTCGGCGCTTGTGAGTATGTAAAGCGGCCAGAAATACCAGCAAACTAGCATGGATCAAACTAGATTATTCCCCAGCGCACGACTGACATCATGTAGTTGATAGCACTCGACATTAATACGAGGTTGTGAGCGATACAAAAATCAAAGAAGTCGACCAGAAGATAGAAACATTGTTTCCGAGTCAGCCTAGATGACAGAACGTGGAAGGTATAGAAAATGTAGAATACTGGCAACTTTCTATGAACTTTGACCAGGCGAACCATCGAACTTGGAAACAGGACGCTCTGGCAGATATCACCAAAACATATCAACGAAAAATATTAAGATTATAAAACGCTGCTCGTCGGAATCTAATTGCTCTGGGATCGTCAGTTGACGTTGGATGGAGCGGGAGGAGCACTTCAATGTGATTAGATTAGATGCGAGATCACATGAGAACTGCTACGTGGATAATCCTGGTCGCCAGTGGTTGTCGCCGACCTCTCTCCATTGTCCTCCCCAAATCGACGCCTGCAAGCCCCGACGCCGATGGGATGCATATCCCGCCTTGAACCTTCTGGACTTGACAAACCACAAGGCACACCCCAAATCAAAAAAGACGGCACCCGTCCGGCCTTCTTTCCAATCACCATTCTGCCCTCGTCCTCCCTGCATATTTCCGCGCTGACTCTTCGCCAGAATGACGAATATGCCCCTCCGCTTCGCTAACAGTCTATTCCGAGTGCCCAACGCGCCTCGGACGCGTCTATTTCGCGATGATCCAACGCGCTTTCGAGCCGCGTCTCAGAGCATCTCTGTTTGCCTGATCCTTTCACGCCCAACACTGGACGAAACTACACGACCAGCTCCAACGCCGACGGCTTTCCCTCGTCACTCAGCTGGCCTTCTCTCTGCCTTAGGTGCCGTGCTCCGCATGGCCCTGCCCCTGCGGCAACTCAGCAGAAACGCGAAGATGGGGAGAGCGTGTGCGGAAGTGTCCCAAAGCGGATAGATGGGTCGGATAAGATTGGAGGCGTAATCTGATAAGGACGCGGGTCTTATCTGATAATTTTCCCGGTTCTGGACCTCGCAACCCGCTTCGGCACAATAAATCCAAATTTCTCGCAATAAATCCTCCCTTATTCCTCTCCCTCAAAAAGTGTTTTTTCCCTCGAAAAATACGCCCTACCCCCCACTCGACGCCCGAAATGCCTCTGAATTTTCTCTTCCAACGAGCAGCAAAAGCGACTTCGCCAACGGCCATCGACAAAGCACTGCGCGTCGCGCGCTCTTGGGCGTACCCCAAACAAATCCTCTACCTCCTCGCATCGTTTACCGCGCTCCTCACTATCATACACTTTGCCTCTCTCACCCACCGCTACCTCACACGGCGGCGGATTTATCCCTCTCGCAAAGCCTCAGATGCAGAGCACGCGCCCGTACAACTACAACGCCTACCACTAGCGCTCGCCGACTCCTTGCGTGCGCTGGCATTTCGCTGGACCGTCCCGATCGGATTTGGGTATACACTCAACGTGGCAGAGGTCTTCCTCGCTGCAGCATACATGGCCATCATGTTTACTTGGACCTTCGTCAATAGTACGTTTCTTATCTCATTCTTCTAAAACAACCGTTCGTTCACAATTATTGGGGTATAGCCAAGAACCAGCTTGGACAAGCCACAGACCCGAAGTACTACGCCAACCGTGCTGGAAACATCGCATGCTCTCAGATTCCCGTCATGGTCGCCTTGGGCATGCGCAACAACATTATCTCATGTACGTTCACAGTTCTTTCCTACTCAACTTATCACTAATCTTGATATGAATAGGGCTCACCGGCATAAGCTTCGACCGAGTCAGTCTAATACCCCGTCCGTCCCTTCGAACACAAACTAATCCTTTCTTTTTATCAGGTCAACTACTTGCACCGTCTTTCCGCCCGAGTCATCCTCATCCTATCATGGATCCACGCCGGTGGTCGTGTACGTCTCTTATCTCTCTCTTCAATAAATCTCCAAGATTAACACCACCATTCAGCTCACTCTAGGGTACGCACATCACCTAAACCAACTCAAGCCTCCACTTCAGGCTCACATGTGCTCCTACATTCAGACTCTCCAAAGACGAAGCCGCCTCGACAGCACGCTGGATGCAATGTGGCATCCTCGCCGTCTCTTCTCTCACCCTCTTATGCATCCTCAGTGTCCGCCCCGCGCGCAAACGCGCGTACGAGTTTTTCCTCGCCGTGCATCTTGTTTTCGCCATGTACGCCATTTCACCCGTTCAAACCAAAACCATGCTAATTTGCACCATAGGATATTTATCTTCGGGACCTTCTTCCATCTCGCCGGACGCAAGTCAGTACTTCCATTTCCTTTCTTCCTCGATGACAACGGCCCTAATATTCGCACAGCTTGACTTATTACGGTGTATGGCCCGCAATGATTATATGGGGCCTTGACCGGCTCCTCCGCGTCCTCCAAGTCATCTTCTACAACCGCGGCTACTTCCTGCCCTCCAAAACCTCTTCATCCCCTTCACCCACCAATGAAACCCTCGACGCCCAAGTAACCCTCCTCACCCCGCACTTCGTGCGCATCTCCATGCGCCGTCCCTCCATGCACTGGCACCCCGGACAAAGCGCATTCCTCTCGTTCCCCGAAATCTCGCTCGCCGGACGCGTATGGCCACTCGAATCGCACCCATTCACCATCGCCTCACTACCCTCTTCGCCCTCCTCATCCAGTCCCACGTCCCAAGAAAACGCACACGAGCTCGTCTTCGTCCTGCGCGTGCACAAAGGGTTCACGCAACGACTCGCCCAAGCCGCCGTTGCACCAGGCAGTGCACCCACGCTCGGTCTACAACGCGTGTTCGTCAATGGGCCATACAGCGCGCCACCTGTGCTTGTTGGGTACCAACGCGTCGTGCTCATTGCAGGTGGGTCGGGGGTGTCATTCATCGTGCCGCTTTTGTTGGATGTCGTTCGGTCAGTTTCTTTTCTTTTTTTCAAATTGTTGATATAGTTTCGAGTGCTAATGATGGTATTTTATACTCATAGACGAGCGAGAGCAGGCGAATGCGCATGCGAAAGCGTCCTCTTCATCTGGGCTATCCGCGACATCCGTAAGCACCCATTTTTCCCTCCAACTCTCCTCACTCACGCGCCACCAAAGACCACATAACATTCATCAAAGACCTCCTTGCCCCCCTCCTCGCCCCTCTCCCATCCACTCTCTCCATCCAAATCCTCTTCTACCTCACCACCTCGTCCTCCTACTCCCACGCTCCAAACAAACCCTCCTCAGACTCCTCTTCAATCGCCTCCGCGTTCGCCGACGAACCTGACGATGACGACCCAGACACCGACATCGAGAAGTTCGCCTATTCCGAGCCAGCAACCCCCGTCAACGAGAGGGAAGTCTCGCACGACGAAAAGGAGGAGAGTGAAAACGGGAATGGGAATATGAACGAAAAAACGCAAACGAGCGCCCTCCTCGAACTGCCCTTCGTGCGCGTCCTGAACGGCCGCCCAGACGTGGCTGCGCTGATAAGGGGCGAAGTGGCGGCTGCGACGGGGCGCGTATCTGTCAATGGTGTGTTCCCTTCCTTTTCCGCTGATAAAAATTTCCTCTGATTCCCCTGTGTGTTTGTTCAGTATGTGGTACACACAGTCTCGCCGAAAGCACGCGACAAGCCCTACGCACCCCGCGCATAACGGATATCCTGCGCGGTGGGCCAACGGTATCGCTCCATGTAGAAGGTTTCGGCGCTTAGATGGTGAGTTCCCTCCTCACTCTTTACCCCTTCATCTTGCTGATGATGTCTCTTACTATTCTCTACACAGCACACAAAATTATCACGTATTTGGATAGATATAGATTCGAACGACCAAACTAGACCATGCTCAACTCAGTTTGTAGATATGTAGACCTTCTCATCCCATTAAAGATTTCTCTACCCTTCTTCCATCTCGGCAAAACTTTAAGAATAACGGATTTGTCCCCGTCACCGATGTGAGGTTCTCACAGCGTTTCCTTTTCTGGGTATATTTCGACCTCTTTAAAATGATACCAGGTCCGAAAGGTTGGGCGATTCAAAGGACGTCGTCAGCTTTGGTAAACGGGCTCAATAAGATAATTAGTCAGAAGGTGCTACTTCTGCCAGGTCGGAATGATGCTACGTTCCAAAAAAAAAACCTGCATTTAGATAAAGTAGGTACACCCATTGTGAGTCATTCTGACAGACTACAGCTGTCATAGTATGTTTACAGACCCCGCAGTACAGACAGCGATGCATTTCAAATGGAGCACCTGAATTTTTTCAAGCGCGGCCTTGACTCTGAAGTAGATTTAGATGGGGTTCGCTTTAGCCAACAGACGCTTCGGCCTCGAAGAATGGTCCTTTGGCGCTACGGTTGTGATGAGACGCTATAGCTCTATCAGCAATGATCGAAGTTTCAAAACTGAATGATACGAGTGTCAAAGTACGCCCTTACACCCACAACATACTGCGCCACATGCAGACGAATATTCATACCACTTCGCGCTGCCCACATAGCCTGTGCAGGGTATAGGGTATGACGTCGACTTGAGGCTAGCCTAGATAAAAAGCCAGCTTTTGCCGTGGTCCCTCCTTACAACACCCACAGCATCAGTTGTTGCAAATCATCTTCTCGCCTTCGCAATTTCAGCTCTATCGCTATAATTCATACCCAAGAGAATATGGCAACGAGACCATGGATTCGACCCCAACCGAGGCCAATCCCCACCACCCCGAATCCTCCTCCCGGGCCTCAGAACAAATCTACGAAGTGAGTGTTACACTTACAGCTTGTAGCATAGGCAGTCAATTGATCTTACCGTCATCCCAACCATAGTAATGCCGCTATCTGCCTTGTTGACGGATCCGATGAGTGAGAGGTAGAGGAGATAGGCAGGGTGTCCCCTGCGATTCAGTTCGTGAGGTCAGTCGCTCTTCAATATGACCAATTTAAGCTAATATATTCCAGAGTTGGCTGATGTTACAAATTACCTCGGAAAAGGTGGACTTGGCTGGACGTAAACAAAGAGCGGTACTACTCGTATTATTGCCACTTCAAAGTCAATTGAAGCTTCCCGAGTCCAGACCGTTAAGCGTAACCGCGCATGCAGTTAGAGAAATAAAGTTCTGCGAGAGGAAGCGCTTTGTCGAGCCTTCGAAGGTCACCTATCACCGACGATTGGTATGAAGTAAAAAAATTTGGTCTTTTACATTGCCGCGAGTTCTAACTGCCATATGCCACCGTAACTTTGGACAACCTGTCAGGCCATGTCAGGAAGAAGTGAGCTATTGATCGTTGCGCACTGATGGACCCGAAGATCAGAATAGAATTGGCGATCGCTTAGTATTCATCCCCAAAACGTCTATTTTAAGCGCCAAAGATCTCTATGTAGATGGCGATAATATCCGTAATCGTACTTATCTGTTCGGTATCCCAAGAGCGTATGTAGAAGGGGCAAGCAGAATTTCCAAGGTCTAGATCTAGAAGTACCTTGATTAATCCACCCCTGTTCCGTAAGTGCATTGGAGTTTATTCCGCGAAGATGGTCTGCGCGTTTACCCAAGCTTTGCCTTGGTGGCATACTAAGCGCGTTTCCGTTGGAAAGCTGTTGTTAAGTCGGGATCTTGTTCGAAGCTTTGCCTGTACCATTCATTTATTTGCACTAACTTCCACAGTATCTGCGAAATTTAAGTAGACAAACCTCATTGATCGCACCAGCGCGGAATTCACTCGCAGTACTGCAGAGCAAGCTACGCTTCGGGAGAGCCTAACGTCAACCTCCTCCAAGCCGCCTCTTCAAACTGATCCGACAGAAGTTATCACATCGACATTACTTGTCCCCGTTGTCTTGCAGTCAACGACGTCCCATGGGTGAAAGAAGGCGGAACTGGGACAGCATGCATAATTACGACCCATCCACCATCCTCCTCCCTCCCTCCTCCGTACAACTAGAAAACATCTAAGGACATACATATCACCAATAAACACAAACGACCCATCCAAACCTACATACACAGCGCATGAACAATTCACCCCCGACTCGTCGGTACGCTTGGCCCTGAAGGAGATGAGCCCCGCGTTTTGATATCATATATACTTTATCGCACCTAGCTACATAGCCTAGCCAGGGCAGATACCGGATGTTTTCCGATGAATATAAAACGACAGCGCACAGAGAACGCAGCATCACTCCTACCTTTTCTCCACCCCACCCCCACCCACGACATCTTGTCCTCTATCCGCTCACTGGGACGAGCTCTTGACTCGCGCTTCTGAGTCGTTATTTGATCTACTCTACGTACATCTCCATCCCTTCCTCACGATCAAACCAAACCCCCTCTCGAGGCCCACCCATTCAAAGCGCGTTGTATCGTATCCCCATTAGCGGAGCATTGTTGACACCACGCTCAGAACCCACTCGTAAGGCTACGTTCCTCGAGCTCTAAATCCGCGTACCGTACGCTGCTTGCGGTCGACGCGCGCGTGCCTTGAGCTCAAAATGGAGATTCTATGACGCGCTTTGCTTTGCTTTGCTTTGTAGGTGGGGACTAGAGTTGAACGGGAGGTTTTTATGTACGTGGCTATCATTGAAAACGTTGGAGAAGCTCTATACAAATTAAATTTCCTTTCGTAGGGGTTCGAGGGTTGGATTGGATCGTGTAAGTTTGTGATACTCAAGCTTTGAGAGCTTTTGCGGCGCTGTCCCGTTTGTGTATATCGCGCTTCATGCTTCATGGATCATGAATCTTTGTCCTTTGGCAGCTCTCGACGATTCAATCATCTACTCAAGCCTACTCAGACTTTGTGTGCGCCGTGCATCGCGGGGTTGGTGGTTTCTATACCCAGTACATCATGCACGCTTCACTTGTCCTTTAGTTCTCAAGATCTACTCAAGACCCACGGAATCAATTCCATTGCCTCGTCGAAAAATATCCCGTCTCCGGATCTCGTCTCCAAGAAAAAATCCTACCCTCATTTTTAACCAACTGCCCATCCTGATCTTTCCACATCCACATCCCAAAAACAAAACAAAAAAGCCACCCGATCCCAAGCGGACCTCGAGGCATCCTCGGGCCCCACAACAACACGCCTCTTTCAAAAAATTCCACGGTCAAAACTTCACCGCATTCCCACTTCCACGCCTTCCCATGCCTCCCATTCATCCGTCTCGTTATCGCCTCGCCCAGCCAACGGTGGACTACGATACCCAAACGGCCATCTATCACCTCGCTGACCCGCGACTGCGCTCTCCTCCCCACCTTGCCTTATGCAGGCAAAGCCAAGGTTAATCGCTGCGGAAACGCTGGGCATCCTCGCACGGCGTGGAACCTCGATTGGGCTTTACTGATCCTCGAATTCCTCGAAAATCCTCTGAAAATCCAACGAAATACAGCATAAAAAATGGTAAAACCCACTCGCGCCGTACCCGCATGCATCGTGACCGGCCACGCATGCTAGAAGCTCGCTCGGAACGCTTCTCGCGACAGGGTGTGGGTGTCCCGGCCCATAAGAGGGTAGATGGGTGTGATAAGATGAGGGCTACAATCTGATAAGACCGCGTCTTATCAGATAATCCCTCGGATTGCAGCTCTATTAATATCGACCCTTAAAACGCACTCCCCGGCCAACGACATTACACTGGCATTGGCAAAACCCAAAGACGCTCTGGAATTCCCATCTCGTCTCGCTGAGGGGGGTACTTAAAGGAACTGCATTCCTTACCCCTAGAAATGCGTAGCTAGGCTAGCAAAGGAATGGCATCCCCCGCCCCAGTCGACCCGAACAAAGCGATCCGCATCGCGCGGTTCTTCTCGTACCCCAAGCAAGAACTGTACCTGCTCGCCTCCTTCATCTTCCTCGTCTCCCTCGCGCACTACCTCTCCCTCCTCCACCGCTACCTCTCGCGGAACCGCCCTCACGCCACACGCCCAACGTCCAATGCCATCCGCTGGCGCCGCCTGCCCCTCGCAGCGACGGACACCCTGCGTGCGATGGCGTTCCGGTGGACGGTGCCACTCGGGTTGGGGTACACACTCAACCTCGCAGAGCTCGGTCTGACGGTGGGGTACATCGGTGTGCTCTTCTCGTGGACGTTCGTCAACAGTACGTCGCCCGTACAAGTACATGCTCTGCGCTAACCATGTGGACAGCGACGAACCTGGAGGGGATGCTGGTAGACCCCAAGTACTACGCGAACCGCGCAGGGACGATCGCCGCGTCGCAGCTTCCGATCATGGCCGCGCTCGGCATGCGCAACAACCTCTTCTCCTGTCCGTTCTCTCCTTTCTTTCTATCTATGCCCTGCTCACAGCACGCGCAGATCTGACTGGGGTCAGCTTCGACAAGGTCCGTCCTCTCCCAGCCACACATACTCACACGCACTGACGCCCTGAGCAGCTGAACTACCTGCACCGCGTCTCTGCGCGCGTCATCTGCGTCCTCGCCTGGATCCACGGTGGCGGTCGCGTGCGTCCTCTCCTTCACTTTTTCTTTTCATCCCACTAACCACACCTCCCATCCAGATAACAGTCGGGTGTGTTTCATCCCCACCTCGTCGCTGCCACCCACTGACACCTTTGCAGACTGACAGACGACGAAACGATCGACCACCGCTGGGTGCAATGCGGGCTGCTCGCCGCGTCCACGCTCACCCTGCTCTGCATCCTCAGCGTCCGCCCCGCCCGCGAACGCGCCTACGAGTTCTTCCTCGCCGTCCACCTCCTCTTCGCTTTGTACGTCTTCCCTCTTTCCCCTAGATAACCCTGCTGACACATACACAGAATGTTCATGCTCGCCATCCTCTTCCATCTCACAGGGCGCACGTAAGTCTCGCCTCTCCCCCACAAATCCCACTTCACTAACCCCACCACAGGAAAACATACTACGGCGCCTGGCCCGCCTTCATCGTCTGGGGCATCGACCGCGCCATCCGCCTCATCCAGCTCCTGCTCTACAACCGCGGCTACTTCCTCTCCACTAAACCCACCTCTGAAACACTCGATGCCCGCCTCACCCTGCTCACCCCGCACTTCCTGCGCATCTCCCTCCGCCGTCCCTCCATCCACTGGCGCGCCGGCCAGAGCGCATTCCTCTCCTTCCCCTCCCTAGGCGGCGGGTGGGCGTTCGAGTCGCACCCGTTCACCATCGCCACGCTCGACGACTCATCCAAGGACGACAAGGAATTGGTCTTCATCCTCCGCGTCCGCAAAGGCCTCACCCAGCGCCTCGCCCTCGCCGCAGGGAACCCAAACAGTGACAAGTTGGAAGGCGCACAACGCGTCTACATAAGCGGCCCAACGAGCTCCCCGCCCCTCCTCGTCGGATACCAGCGCATAGCCCTCATCGCAGGCGGGTCCGGCGCGGCGTTCACGTTGCCCCTACTCCTCGACGTCATCAGGTAAGTGACCCCATTCTTCGTTGCTGTCAATATCAGTTGCTTAACCACGCATATACGTACTCTAGACGCGCTCGCACGGGCGACACAGGCTGCCAACACGTCCTCTTCATATGGGCCATCCGCGATATCGGTGCGTCCCCTTCCCTTCCCTTCCCTTCCCTTCCCCTTCCCACCCATCTCCATCCCCACCCCCACACCCCTCCCTACCCTCCTTCCCCTCCCCTCCCCAAACCCCAAACTAACCCCCCAAAAAAAAAACAGAAAACATCTCCTGGATATCCACCATCCTCACACCCTTCCTCTGCAGTCCCTCCCTCCCGCCCTCCCTGGGGCTCAAAATCCTCTTCTACATCACCTCGTCCTCATCCACCCCGTCCGACTCCGAGGAATCGTCCATCTCGGGGGACGTGGACGTCGAGAAATGGGCCGAGGTCGAAACGCCTGTTACGTCCCCATCGCCTGTGTTGAGCAAGTCGCCTTCAGGCTCAGGCTCGGTCGAAGGCGAAGGCGAAGGCGAATCTAGTAACAGCGACAAATCCAACGGAAAGGAAAAGGTGGTGGCGGGGAAAGGCCCCGACGCAGCATCGGCATCAACAGCAACCCTGCTCACACACCCCGCTGTGCGCGTCCTCCGCGGCCGACCGGACATGGCGGCACTGCTGGGGGACGAGATTGGTGCAGCGACGGGGAGAGTGAGCGTTAATGGTGCGTTTTTTCCCTTCATTTTTTCATTTTCGATTTGCGGGTTTAGGCTGACTTCTTTTTGTGCTTCTTTCTTTCTTCCTTCCATTCCATCGCGTGCTTCGTGCTTCATGTCCCCGGAAACCTGTTGAACCGCTCCTTGTCGACTTACCTCAACTCATCTCATCTAAACTCACCCAACTCAACTTACGACAACTCAGTCTGCGGCACCCACTCCCTCGCCGAAAGCGTGCGCCTCGCACTGCGCACCCCGCGCCCCATGGACATCCTGCGCGGCGGGCCGTCGGTGACGTTGCACGTGGAGGCTTTTGGGGGGAATTAAGTATTTTTTTTTCAGTTAAAGGAGGCCCTTGTACCATGGACATGTGGTATCAAGTACTGTAAAAGTAAATTGGAACTGGAGCAGTTAGAATGATATCGTGTAGTTGAGGTTCGTGTGAGTAGGGAGATCGGATTGTATAAATATGTGGTTTGAATTCAGATGTGTATTCGGTATTATAATTACAAAGTTCGTCTGCTTTCTCTTTTTTAGTGAAGAAAACGTCGTCGTCTGCCGTTCTACGATATACACTCGCGTAGATACTGGGCATTCTGTTTCCAGTTGAGCAAGGTTCCTCTGCAACATTGCCCATCTTCTTACTGCTAGTCGTTGCGGATTCCTGAGGCTCCTCAATATTCTCCGGAAATTACACCTTGCTCTGCATCGAACTGGCATCGCCCTACGTATTACATCCCCTTCATTAGGCATCCACTGACATATGTAGTGATGATCCGCTTGCTCGCTATACATTTGACGTTGCATGGGTAGTAGATTTTAAGGGTTATTTGGTGGGTGAATAGAGTGGATGACCATATAACGACTGGATATCCTGCACGCTCCATTCTCCTATGCACCAACGGGGAAGAGACAAATAGACGCCCAAGCGACGGTGCTTTATTTATAGCAATCTACCGATTAGGTAGGTCTCGACATTGCTTTGTGAGTGAAACATCTGCTACACAGGAAACAAATAAAATTCCATATCAAGTCTCAACACGACTAATAGGAGAATTAACCAAAAACAAGCCACCTGGGTGTCCTCCACCACCCATCAAAGGCGCCTCTCTCCTCCCATCCCCTGGCCCATCACTACAATGAAGATGGAAGAAGCCTTCCACTTCAACACCGACCAATACAAAAAAGCCCTCACCTCCCCCACCTTCTCCCACACCCGCCTCGCCAAAGCCATCTACCGCAAACGCGCGAATCAAACCTCCTCTAAAACCCACGCAGTCGTAAGCTTCCTCGCCTCGCCACTCACAGGCGGCGCCTCGCTCCTCCCCATGTCCATATCCCTGCGCAACGCCGCCGTCAGCGCGCAGAAGCTGCTCCTTCTCGAGCAGGAATGGACACGACGAGGTCACCCACGGCTGCCTCCACCCCCGAGCGCATGCGCCAGGGTCGTGCCGGTGGTCATCGCCGTCGGGACGAGTCTGATCACGGTGGGCATTGATGTGGGTGTAGCGGACCATGTGTTAGGCGCGAGCGTGGGTGGTGTATTGACGCCGGACCCGGTACTGGGGGGCTTGGTCGATGCGAATGGGTATGCAATTTTTGATTCGGTAATCCCGACGGAGGCGCTACTGGACGAGGCGCTGGCGACGACAGTGGGGGTAGCGATTGAGGACGCGGGTGATAAACATGCTGCTGAGAGGGCGGCGAGCGGCAACACTGGTGTCGATGATGCGGCGGGTACCTCTAAAGTCAAGGAATCAGAGTGAGTTTCAAAGTCGTTTCTGGATTCAGTGAGTTGTGGTATTAAACGATATATAGGATACCCTTACCGAATACCCCGGTCGCCGAGGATGAGAAGAAAGAGATGATGGACGCTTGTACTACGAACCCAATATGCAGCGAAAAAGCTACACAAGCACAAGCGGGGATCAATAGCACACCTAGTACAATCAATGAGGGAAAATAGACGTTTGTTTTTTTGGGGAAGACCATCAATGAAATAAACAGATTTGGAGAGAAAAGCGCACATCAAGACTATTTTCGCTCTTACCCCAAACGCGTTTGGGAGAAGCAACCAATGCCACTCGTCAGTCGGGACTGAATTGCAGTGTACATATATCGTGCTTATGATCCATCTCGAGGCTGTTCTGATCTAGTTATCTTCGGATGATCGGTGACATGGCACGCCATCCGGCGAAAAGAGGCACTGAATAAACGCCCGCCGGCTATCCAAATATTTCTATGTAAAGTATATATAATTCGAAACGCTTCTCCATATGGGCGATGCACATGGTTCCGACCTGTATTCTACGCCTCTTTGATCCAAAAGATAAGATCATGATATCGTTGAATGCTATGTATGTATGAGAATGTGGATATAAATACGTTGGCCAATCGACATCAATGACATAACTTAACACATTTGCAGGATTATCCATTGCCATGCCACTTTTCCATTCTATATGCTATCAACTCGTTAGATAGGCTTGCAGCTTTTTTTTCGGATTCATCGTTTTTCTAGTTTCTACTTTGATTTAATTGTCGTCGTACAGGTAGTGTGCAGCTGTTGAATAAACTCGGATGCTGTGTCCCAATTCAGATTAACTGGTCTCAATATAGAATTTGAAACGCTTCCAGAGACGCTATGCTTGTGGGAGTTGTCTAAAGTTAATGCAACACTCCTTTGCGGTGTGCAATCTTCGCTTCTTGATTCTAACTGAGCATCTTTCGTATAGGAATTTTACACAACGAAGTAAAATGGTATGTTTAGAAAACCTACTAATACTCCTCTCGAAAGTCATTTCAATCACTCATCACTCCGCCGCCCCAGTTCTCCCACAAGACAACATGAAGATGCTAGAAACCTTCTACTTCGACAGAACCCAATATCAGTACAACATCTCCCACAAAAACTTCTCCTACACCACTCTCGCAAAGGAAATATACAAGAAGCGCGCCAACCGACTTACATCCACCATGCACACAGGGATGAACATCGTTGCTATCCCTTTCACCGGAGGCTTCTCCGGTATCTCCGCAATCCTGACCTGCCGAAACGTCTCCGTAGAGTCTCAAAAGCTATCCATGCTCGAAGTCGAGTGGGCACGGCGTGGACAGACAATGCTCCCGCATAGGACAATCACGGACGTCATCCATATCACCATCGCCGTTGGTACCAGTCTTCTGACGATTGGGATAGACGTACTAGGGATGTCCGACTGCGTCATGGACCAGTTTATCGAGGGAACACCAGTTGTGTTTGATCTCGATGGCCATCTTATTTCTGAGGCTCTTCAGACAGCCGCTGCGCATCGTCGCTCTGGGGACGCTGTGGATCAAGGCGTGAGTTCGCTGGGTGGGTGGACGACCAACCAAGTTGTCATGAATGAGTCAAAGGCTGTACAACAGTAAGTTATGCCGTTCATTTAAATTCATCGAGCTTTCGCTTATATAAATACATACATAACTCAGTATCCCATCTGGCGACAGTTAGCTATTACTCCGATATATACTATTGTGACTGAATGTAATGCTTATATAAGGTAGAAGGCATGCACATCGGTATTTCAGTAATGAATGGAAGAACAATAAGCGCCCAAGCATTCGAGGAGCGGCGATCTGGAAGTGGAGTCCAAACAGGAGTACGTAATACTAAATACAGAATTAGTGACAGGCAACTCTTCAGAGAACGTAGCTCAAGATGATCATGTCACTTGTCAATTAGAATAAATGTGTCTTCAATGTATAAGTCGGACTAAATTACAGTGTAAGCCATAGTGCATATCAATATCTTAGCAATCATTAGACAAACAAATAAGCGCCCATGAAGCACCCATAAAAATATATAAACATGTGCCTAGCCTTGACAGGCAACTTTTCTAACCATGAGAAACTTTGTTCAATATATCGATATACCTTATACGATTTCGCATATTCGCTCCTTTATAACCGCTTACGTTGATATATAAACGAAGGAAACTGCCTGACGGCCTTGAACGGGGAAAGGAGTCAACTGTTAAGATGAAATTTAATTATAACCCCGCGTACCCTCACAATGACATCAATCATTTTCGGTGGATGGTATTATGCGACGACTATATCCTGGGCCCCTTTAACATATCAGAGTGTTTTGAGGCGAGAAAGATTCTCTTCCTTTAATACTGCGTCAGCTTCATGGGCTAACGTTTCTGTGGGCGTAATGATATTGATAATAGCAGCGAGTTATGTCAGTGTAAACTCCGCCCATCATTCAAAAAGCATAACTTAACGAACATCCGACATACAGTGTCGTACTGATAGAATAAAGGTTTGTCACACAATTAATAGCACGATAGTCGGTTCTCTTTCTCAACAGGTATATTTCTTCCCATTCTTCAGCGTTTCCTTCTGTCGCGCCGCGTCAATAAATGATCCGTTGACTTTGCTGCGGACTTTCTTTACCACCATTAACCGACTCGGTAATCGTATAGTGTCATATCAATAGACAAACCAGTCACGCATATCCACTTCAAAGGATGTTCAAATTAGTAAGAAGCCACACAACCCAGTAAGAGTCAGCTATAGTGATCGTCATCAGCCACTTTGTTCGGAAGCTTCAATTCTTATAAAAGGGGGGCAACCAATTTGCAAACCCACAACAAGCTTCCCAGCTTCTTACTCTGCAGACGAACCTCTCTACAGCAACCCGAACATCTCGGTGGGTGATGCTCTTTCGTTATCATTGGTTCTCGGGACAATTTTTCTAACTACTTACGTTTCCAAAATACAGCATCCTCCAACAATGGCAGAATTAAAAGCTCTGTTCACGCCTATCCAGATCGGCGGTATCGAGCTCAAGAATCGCATCGGCATGGCAGCCCTCACCCGTAACCGCGCGGAAAACACGTACCCTACCGAGCTCATGAAAGAGTATTATTTGCAGCGTATCGACGCCGGCCTCATCATCAGCGAAGCCATCCTCATCACCCGCCAAGGGTACGTTACAAACTTTGTTACTATTGCCGACCAAATCGGATATTTATTCCTGACGCTCTTTTCTCAGTACCGAATGGCCTCACGCGCCCGGGCTCTGGGATGACAAGCATATAGCGGGATGGAAGAATATCGTCGATGCGGTGCATGAAGCAGGTGGAAAGATTTATGCTCAGGTATGTCGGGATTTCAGATGTCAAGTAATAATCGATGTATGAAACCTTATCTGATCCGTTCTCTGTTCTCTAGCTCTGGCATGGTGAGATCACTCTAAATACTCAGATCTGGCCACGTTTTTGATCCGAGTTCGCACAGTTGGTCGCGCCGCCCACCCCGAAGCTGAACAGCAGAAACTCGCAGGAACCCCTGTCTATGCACCTTCAGCAATTAGCGCTCGTGGAGGAAAATTCCGTACTATTGAAGGCCAACCGGGATACGTTACAGTGCGTTTATTCAATTCACCCGTTCTCATATATGTAACTTTAAGCACTTAATCTTACTCTTGATTGTATAGCCCACTGCGGTTGAAGATCCCCAAGTCATCATCCAGCAATTTAAAGATGCCGCCGTCAACGCAAAAAAAGCCGGCTTTGATGGAGTTCAATGTACGCACAGCTCTACCGATTTGACAATGTTGAAAGCTAAAAACCTGCTCAGTACACGGAGCGAATGGCTACATCGTCAGCCAATTCCTCGACAGCAACTCCAACAAGCGCACAGATAAATGGGGTGGCAGCATCGAGAACCGTGCTCGATTTGGACTCGAGGTCTTAAAATCCCTTGTTGAGGTGTATGGCCACGATGTGGCGGTCAAGATCAGCCCTGCCGGAGGTTACAATGATATGGGGTATGCCTTTTACCCCCAGATAAAATGCAAACCATGATTGATCCTTATGTTTTCGAAGAATGCCGCTTCAGGAGACTCTAGACACATTCTCCTACTATATCTCGGAGGTCGACAAACTCGGTCTTTCGTTCATTGAACTCGTGAGGTATTCACCAAAGTTCGACGTTGAATATGACGGTTTGTGCTTATAATTTATGTGATTGTCATCTGCTTCTGATATTTCGCATCAAGGAGTCTCTCGTGCAACGAAGCACGATGTACTCGCATCCTACAGGCCCTTTATCAAGAACACCAAACTATTCCTCAATGCAGACGTCACCGCCCAGGAGGGAGAAGTCCTCGTTTCGGAAGGAAAGATTGACGGAATTTTCATAGGATTCGACTTTATCACCCACTCTGATCTGGTCAAGCGAGTTTTCCATGGCAAGCCACTGGACAACGCTCCCGACATTACGCACCTTCAGACAAATAAGACTTCAGGCGACTGGAGAACTGGATACACTGATTATCCTCTCGCTACTTATTAAATTTAGATCCTAGATCTAGGAGATTTGATACTGTTTTGTGCTCAATTTGGGAATGCGTACTACAAACTCTATATGTAGAAATGTTGTAGCAACCAATACTATTTTGAATCTGATATATTTGACTGTGTTTAACTCCGTAATATTCACTCAAGCTGTGAACCACAAATAGATGCTCAAAGACTCAAGAGTACTCAATTCAGCAGTGTTGGATATGAGAAATCCTGCATTCATATTTCACTTGCCTACAATTTACCGTGCACTGTACATACGCATCCGCGGTGATCTGATCTCCTTTTACGGTTTTTTGGATCCATAAAAACACCCTTGAACTTTCTTGCCACCAAGTTTACGGCTTGAGCAAAAAAAAAAAAAAAAAAAAAGGGTAATGCTTAGATCAATGATTTCAGTAAGTCGCCAGACGCTCAGGACCACTGTCAACACGCGCAAACTCCACCGTGACCGATCCGAATTGCGAAGAAACCCTGACGGAATATACCCCGTCCATCGCCGTTTCTTGTCATGTGAATCGTTAGGTAGAGGTGACATGAGTAAAATACTCAATAGATGTAAGTGCATTCCAATCGATATGACCATGCAGAAAAGCCGCTTGCTAGAAAACCCTGCGCGAATCAGGCCTGGGGCGGGGATCGTGTAAGCTATCGCGTATAGATGTCTAGTCAGAGGCAGGATTGGCAACTTCTATTACTCTTATCCCCTCTCAAATGGACCACACATTCTCACACGAGCGTTCTCTCGGTTATCAATCTGAAGGTCTACACTGACGAACTGACGTTATCGATGT
Source organism: Pholiota conissans (assembly GCA_015484465.1). NCBI lineage: Eukaryota > Fungi > Basidiomycota > Agaricomycetes > Agaricales > Strophariaceae > Pholiota > Pholiota conissans. Next base: position 36,978 of record MU155223.1, read on the forward strand.
CGGAGTTGTTCATCATATCCCAGATTGGTAATGTTCATTAAGTTGTTGCGTCATCTGATTGACATAACACCAACCTGGAGATCTCGGCGTTTGTCGTGTTTTAGTAAGTCCAAAATGAACCCAACTCTCTCCAGGCAAATGCTCCAGCCCTTTATAAGAGGGTTGTCATCTTCAAATTCATTCATCAAGTTCTCCCAACTCGAAACCGTTCGCCAAGCTTTCCTTTGCCACTCAAATTTTGACCAGGTGCGTAGGTCTCAGCATACACTCTTTTCCGACTATTTTACTGACCACACACTTACCTTACGTCTACTTATAGATCTAAATCGTTCACCAACTTCAACAATGTCAGAAATCAAAGCTCTCTTCAACCCCGTCAAAGTCGGCAACACCGAGCTGAAGAATCGCATTGGGATGTGTGCTCTGACTCGCAACCGTGCGCCAGATACATACCCCACCGATCTTATGAAGGAGTACTATGTACAACGCGCCGATGCAGGACTCATCATCACTGAAGGCACCTTGATCACCCGCCAAGGGTAAATGCTCCATTCGTAACATCTTGTTGTGCCATCTAACGCCTTTGATTTGCAGTACCGAGTGGCCCAACGCACCTGGAATCTGGGATGACAAGCACGTTGCTGGATGGAAGAACATCGTCGACGCAGTCCACGCTGCTGGGGGAAAGATTTACTCTCAGGTACGTTCTAGATCGCATCGAACCAAAATTCATCGTTCACCTAACCTTCTTCAGCTCTGGCATGTCGGCCGTGCTTCTCATCCAGAGGCTGAACAACAGAAGCTCGCTGGAACCCCAGTATATGCGCCGTCTGCAATCAGCGCTCGCGGTGGCAAATTTCGCACCATCCCTGGAAAGCCAGGCTACGTTACCCCCACCGCGATCGACGATCCCCAAATCATCATTCAACAGTTCAAAGATGCCGCCGTTAACGCGAAGAAGGCCGGGTTTGATGGTGTTGAATGTACGCAGTCATATATTACTCTGCAATAGCTCCCCGAATACTAACGATGCAACTAATAGTGCATGGAGCAAACGGGTACATCATTAGCCAGTTCCTCGATAGCACCTCGAACAAGCGCACAGATAAATGGGGCGGGAGCATCGAAAACCGCTCTCGTTTTGGTCTAGAGGTTCTCAAAGCTGTGACTGAGGTCTGGGGACACGATGTTGCAATCAAGCTCAGCCCTGCAGGTGGCTACAACGATATGGGGTACGTCTGTTATCTGTAATATACAATGGAAGTATTTTAACTTTCAATGACTCGAAAATCGACAGAATGCCGCTTCAAGAAACCCTCGACACATACTCTTACTTCATCACCGAAGCAGACAAACTTGGTCTCTCATTCTTCGAGCTAGTGAGGTACTCCCCCAAGTTCGACGTTGAATTCGATGGTGAGTCCATGCTTGTCCTCTTCCTATCCCTCAGTTTCTAATCTAACCAACACACCTATAATTAGGTGTTTCCCGCGCTACCAAGCACGATGTCCTCGAATCATACCGCCCATACGTCAAGAATGCTAAGCTGTTCCTCAATGCAGACGTCCTCCCCGAAGAGGGTGAGGCGCTCGTCGCTGCTGGAAAGATCGACGGTATCTTCATTGGATTCAACTTCATCACACACCCTGATTTGGTGAAGCGCGTCGCCCATGGGAAGCCTCTTAACAACGTCCCAAATATTCCGCACCTCCAGACGAACAAGGACTCTGGTGACTGGGCTACTGGATACACTGACTATCCCGTTGCTACCTATTAGATTTGGACGATTGAACTTTTGGAAAATCTTTTGAAACGCCTTTGGATCCCAACTCCTCTCTTCTTAGACGTGTAATTCTACTGGAATAGAAAATGTAAATTCTCTTTGATATTTGAGCTTGTTACATACGCAAGATTGAATGCCTGATGTCCTATCCAAATAACAAATCAATGAAAAGCGCTCTCGAGCCATCGGCGAGTTCGGCGTTTGCCGAGGCCCACTGATGCGGCGGCAGCGATGCCAGTCAACGTCTAACTTCACACCACCACCACCACATCATCATCATCGTCTCTGACCGACATCATGGAGGTGGGATCTGTATTATGGCTCCACAATGAAGGAAGGGGATGCAGAAGGGCGACACACAAGCTCTGCCACTGAGCCATATTTGGAACCCACTGGCGTTCCTCCCACTCCGTATTTTCAACGACATCGCAGGCTGCCCCTCTGCATCGCCGCCTCCTCTCTTTCTTTTCCCTTCCTTTCTCAGTGGCGCAGGATACCTGCAGAGCTTTCGCACGCCTTCGCGTCACCACGGCGAGACGGAATGTATTATGATGCTCACAACGGTGTAGCGGATACCCTACGCGGAACATGGTGAGCACTCCTTGAAGAGATGAGTTGAGCTCACGCCTGGGCTCCTCATCTCTATGTACGGTTCCTCTGATTGTTACTAACGTCTATATATTCCAGTTGCTTCATGCATCTCAGGGAATTGCCCTGAGCGTTTCGGCTAGGAAGGTGCTCAGATTCTGTGCTACACGAGGAAAGGCGTAGGCGCTCTTGTTATGAACCATTTCAGGGACGATTATAGACCCGTTTTTGTGCTCTGCAAGGGCTTTGAACTCCGATGAGGAGGGAATAGCCGTCGTTGGGGAAGGATTGGCCTTTAGCTCCCAGCTCACACAGCCAACGAAGCGATCACGACATGAACGCCTATCTCCCTTCGATTTCCCTGATTGTCCCTACACCTACTAGGATCTAGAAATAACTCATCTTCTCCTCGTTATCGTCCAAATCCTCCAACGCTCAAGTGTTTACGCAGAAGGTTATGCGTCACCGCCGGCGCCAAAAACTTCCTGCGTCAGCCCCAATCTAGAGACAGTATTGCAGAGCAGCCTCTGCTTAGATTCGAGCGCGAATGGCGGAGGAGGTATAGGCAGGCCGGGGCGGTCTTGGATGGTAGTAGTAGCGACTACCGTCTATGGACAGCACTTTTGCTACTAAACACACCGACAAGATGCCCATCGACGTTACCTGCACTTCATACACACGCATACCCTCATTTAAATGATGCAGGCATTTCTGCACAAATCGACCGTCTCGACGTCCAAAGAACGGTATATTCGTAGTGCTTTGCGGCATCGAGACGCGTGTATTTAGGCTGTGCAATATTGGACAAGAATCAGGGAGCCTAGTTGTTGAATGCGTTGATTTATATTGTCAAATTTTTGTTCTCTGACTTTGGCTATTGTTGTGCTTGCTGACCTCAGTACACACACCGCCTTTCACAGGATATCATCACTCTACCACCAGATAATCTCTACGTTGACGGCATTTTGGCATAGAGTTGAAAGCCAACGAGAATAGCTGCATGAAGTAGGAGTCGTATGTAAGTACATGGAGAATAAACTTTTGCTTCCTCCTCCTCGCACTTATCCTTATCACTGTCTGGATCTTAGTGTTGAACGATCTTTTAGATCAATCTTATGAGTTCTTAGACCTTTTCGCCGGCTGGGGCTGGGATGCCAGCGTCGAGGGAGGATTGGGAGCCGATTATGCAGTTTTAGAGTGAGCGTCTGGGGAGGTGGGAGGTGGAGGGGTTGTAGGGACGAGTGCAGCATAGACTATTATCGACCATCAGGTACGTCAAAAATACCTCTCATCCCCGTTCCCTCCACTCCGTCTCGGCTTCGATCCGCCTTATACAGTCTTATGGTGGCATTTCGAACAGTAATCCCGAATCAATGCAGATACCATTTGAGCAGACCATTCTACATAATCGCAAATATTAATATATATAGAAATAAAAAGGGGAGGCAAAATGGGAGGCCGTGAAGCAAGAGGATGTGCATGACCGCGATGTAGTGGAAAATAGGATGAACGGAAGAGTCGGTTTTCAACTATATACGACGAGAATACAAACGAGAGAAGAATCAAGAATGAAAGAGACGAAAAAAGTATAAAGCGATGCCTGTGGATCAAACGGGATGAGATTGGGATTATATGAAGACGTGGATTCAGCTCACCATGTCGCAGTGAGCGCAGATGGGGGTCGGGGGTCGGACGGCCAAATCGAACAGAAAGACTGAGAGGATGGTATTTGTCCGATATGGTTTGGTTGGCCGTCTAGTGGAGATAGCGGGGGTGGAGGTGGGCGAAGTCGTCGGAGTGGTTGATGGCGTCGTCAACGGAAAGACAAGCCCAATGTATTTGACTATGACGACGATTTGTGAAGATAGTAAGCAAGGTCTTCGAGGGTAAGTAAACAAGTGATATACTTGATGAATCACTATCTTGAAACGTTTCTCGCATGCGTGCGTAGGCACTAGGTGAAAGGGGGTCTGAAACAACTAAATAAGATAAGAAAAAGAAAAATGAACTATGAAAAAATGGTCGAAAAGATCTGTTGGGTGAAAATAGGTCAGATTAGTGACCACGGAAGGGTGGGTACGAGTACATTCAGACTTACCATATATCACATCGAGCGAGGGTGTAAAGCGAACAGTGCGCCGTCGGTTGCGCGTTGAATGCTAAAGGTTAACAGGATGGCGATGCACGACGGAAGAGACACGAAGCTGTCTGATATCAAAGATAATTGAGAGTTTGTTGAAGATGAAGAAGAGCAGGCATACCGGTAGTTCGCTGATTTTAAATGATGCTCGCTGTGAGTGATTATCGGGCTGATGAGAAGAGAAGTGAGAAAAACATCGAAAGAGTAATGGAATTTATAAATGGTATACGCGATGATTCCCCCGCCGATATGTTCTGGACCTGGGACGATGTCAGAACAAGGAAAGAAAGAGAAGATGGGGTACTTGCCTCACTCCAACCATCGCTCGCCAAACAAGGGTACAAAGACACGAAGCCACCGCGTGCTCTCACCCCCTGCAAGACCTCCACTGGACAAGCGACGATGGCATGCAAGTCAGCAGAGGATCTCACGTTAGCGCTTCCCGAGGTGATGCACATCCAGGCTATGCACCCAGCCAGTACTTCGCGCAGAGGTGCCACAGCCGGTGAAGAGCACACATTGAGACAGTGAAAAACCCATCCAAAGCGCGTGTACTCCACTGTTGGACTCGAAAGTCAGCTGCCAGGCCCAACCTCGACCTCCTGTTGAAGAAGGCGTCATCGGCGCTCCTCATCAAGCCAGACTACACCAGAGTCCATGCAAGACGGGATGGAACTATGTGGCGCACGATTGTGGTAGCTTCCAGGTGATGTAGGGACCTCGTCTGCGTGGATGTTTCTGTGAGTTATGGAGGATGTAGCATGGTACTGACGATGTCCTGCGAATGCCGTTGGGCGGGATGGTGGTGGTGATCGACTTTTGATGTGCTAGCATGTGCGATGAAGAAGGTAGTAAGTATGCACAAGGCGGGCTGGGTGATTGGGGAAGAGAGCCAAGAGGCGATGGGGAATCAAGGCGTTGTGTCGGCAACATTATATACATCTCGGGAGATGGTGTTATTTGTTCTCCGCGATAACATGACTGGTTCCAAAATAGGAATCGATCTTCCCGAATTAGGTATGACTTCTAGAAAATGGTGTACGCCGCGTTATGGAAAATAGATACGACTCCCATTTTTTCTCCGCCTAAGAAAACAATATTTTCTCGCTAGAGATTTACTCTTATTTTATGGCAATACCTGGATCTTCGAGGAAAGTGATTGATTTCTTCGTCCCAAACCCTCAATAATAAGCGCTCACACTCGCCGAAACATTTTGAAGCTATTATTAGACGCCCGCCTCAGTCAAAGTCGATTGCAATCAACAAATTTAAACATAGCTGAGTCGAACGCGACTTGACCCGAGTCATGTTATCGCGGAGAACAAACAGGACCATCCTAAAAGATGTATATAACGAGGCCTCGGCTGCAATTGTTTTACCTGGGCTAAAATGTGTGCAGACGCACGGCTCTGAACTGTATCAATCGTTCTTGCGCTCTTGTTTTATAAGATATGACACCCGGTCTGCAGGAGTTACACAGAACAATGATACATTTTGACGAACAAGAGTCTTGGTACATTTTGAGTAACACTACACATTTACTATTTTTCTTATTTTCCCCAGCGAGTGTAACTTTTCATTCTTTGGGACTCTCCTAGAAGAGTAAGTAGCGAGGGCCGTTTACCAAGCGGTGTCACCTCCATCGACGAGCATGCTAAAAAAAAGCGTCGACCAGTCAGCTTGCTTCTTTATCGCCATATTGGATGTACTCACTTGCTGCCGGTACAGAAGGAAGACGCATCGCTTGCGAGGAAAAGTGCCATTCCCTGCAATTCCTGAGGCTTCGCAATGCGGTTGAGTGGGTTCTGAGAGCGCCATTCCTTCTCCATGTTCGGGTTGTCGTGCAAGAATTCCTTGGTCATCCTGCGGACACCGCGTAGCAGAAATACAATGAGCGAACGCATAGCATAATAGGGGAAGCAAAAGACGGAATGAGATGGATGACTTGGTACGCACTCGGTGTAAACATAGCCCGGGCTGAGGGCATTGCAACGAATTCCCTTGCTTCCGAGCTCGGAGGCGATGGAACGTGCCATTTGGATGACAGCAGCCTTGCTCGCGTTGAACGCAGTGGTGTGCATGTCCTGCCAACAGTGTTGGACATTTATCGGCGACAGCACGAACGTCATCCACTGACCTTGTTGGCGATGTTCCCAGCCATCCCGGCAAGAAGTATGATGCTGCCACGGCTGTTGTGCTTTACCATAGCCCGTCCAGCAGCTTGAGCGGTGAAGAGGGCACCGTTGACGTTGACGTCCATGACCTGTGGACAAGTAAATAATAGCAGTAGATAATAAGGACGACGACAAACCTTCTGGAAATCAGCCGCAGGATATTCGAGGACATCCGCACCCTTGAGAACACCAGCAGACGCGACACAAATGTCGAGACGACCTTCCTTGTCCGCGATCTGGCGCACGGTGTTCCAAATATTCTCCTGCTTCGTCACGTCGCAGGAGACATATTCAAGGCGACCTTTCAGCGACTGGGTGCTCTTCTCCCTGCCGATGACGAGAGCAGGGGAGTCGTGGATGAACTTCTGGACATGCTTGAACTGGTCGCTGGGCTGTGCCGCGAGATCGATGCAATAGACGGCGGTGCCGGCTTGGGCATACGCAAGCGCCATTTCAAGCCCAAGACCACCCTGCCCGCCAGTGATGACGGCGACGCGGTCCTTGAGCGTGAAGAGCTCGATAGAAGTGCGTTGGACGGCGTTCTTCTCGAGGATAGCGCAGACGCCAAAGTCGTTTTCGTTGGAGGTAGACATGTTGTGTTAGACCAGGTGTAGAGTAGATGGCTGGATGTCGATTCCAATACGAGTTAAGGTACGTTTTATAGCTTTGAAAAAGACTTTGGATACAGTGTCCAGGCCATGGGTGGATGAAAGATGGTCATAGAAGAAAGGAAAAGGGTATATTGATGTTCAGCGCTTCCATTATTGACTTGTGCTGTAAAGAGGGATCAGTTTCATTTGAGAAAAAGGTACCGACACATTATGACGCTATGCGTCATTCTTACTTTTTTGACTTTGTAGAACCTATGTAATATGTGGAACGCGGTACCTTCGAGGATACCGGTAACGTTCGAGTAGAAGGCCAGAGCGGACCAATCATGACGGGTGTAAGGAAGGAATATGTTATCTGTGAAGGTCAAAGAAAGGAACGTGTTCATCATACAAGAAGCGACGCAACGGTCACGGTCTACATGAATCTATGAGCAAGTATTATGATCATGATATTGAAAATGAGGTCGAATGGTCACGAACTAGATTTACTGACGATGATGATGACGGCTTCTGCATTTTGGATGCCTCTTCGACGCTTCTGTTCTGTTCTTCCTTTCTTGGTCCCTTTCTCGTTTGTATTCTCGTCGTATATAGTTGAAAACCCAGTCTTCCGTCCATCTTATTCTCTAGTACATCGCCTTCGATCACTGTCAGCTACATCCTTCGTGCATCACCTCCTCCCCATTCTGCTTTACCTTTGTCTTTGGATTTGGATTTGTCTTTGGATTTGGATTTGGATTTTCGATTATGTGGAAAGGCCTGTTCAAATGATATCTGCATTAATTCGGTATCGTGCTTTGAAACGACATTGTAAGGACGTGTAAGATAAATCTGAGAGAAAGAGGTCAATGATGGTCGAGACGGATCGGAGAGAAGAGCTGTTCTTGACGTACCTAACAAAGATCTACGCAGCACTCATCCCACTCATCACCTCATACAGCCCCTCCACCTGCCTCCTTCCCAAACACTCACTCCAAAACCGCATGATCGGTTCCCACTCCTCTCTCGACGCAGGCATCCCAGCCGCGGCTCTCCCACCCATCTTCGACTCTGTGACCTTCTCGAACGCCTTACGGAACGCAGTCAGCGCGGTCGATGGCAAAGCTGTCTCCGCTGGAGGCGGTCGATGCGCTACGAAGAGCGGCGTAGGGCATGGCTGAGAGAGGGTGGGGTAGGACAGAAGGGGCCCGGAGATGGTGACGATGGATCCTAACGCGCGGAGCGCAGGCGCAGGCGGTTGAGCCTCAGAAACAGCAGCAGCATCCGCCGACGCCGACGCAATGCTCTTCGTACTCGAAGACAAGAGCTGCTTCTTCCACATCGCAAGCGCATACTCAACCGCCACAGAGCCGCCCTGCGCGAACCCAAAGAGATGGATACGCTCCAGCGGCCAGGTACACTCTCCCGTCAGATAATCGACGGTTTTCGTGAGGAACTCGATCGCTGGGGTGGGGTTGGGCCGCGCGATGGGTTCGCCGAGGTCGTCGAAGGAGGGATACCATTGCCAGGCGTCTTCGTATAGGAATGGGACTCTATCGTGGGTGAGGCAAAGAGAGAGAGAGAGGTTGAAGTCAGCATGCACGGATGGGATGGAGAGGATGGTACGTACTCACTGCTCTGGAGCACGAAGTGCGAGGATCGCTGTCTGCGGCAACTTGAGTGACTTGCCTAGTTTGGAGAAGGGGACGTGGGTGTCGCCTGTGGGCGCCAATATCGATCAGATTGAGCCAAAGATCTTGGAGTGCATAGCAAAGGCAACGCACCGAGACCGTGGAGAAGAATGAGAAGGTTCTCGTCTGTACCGTCGTCGCTTGGGGCGTAGAAGAACTTTCCAGATATCTTGGAGGGTTTGGGGGATGGTTTGACGCGGGGAGAGGAGGATGAGGTGGAGGCCTCGCGGAGGTGGACTTCGGTCATGGTGGGCGGAGGAGAGAATGATGTAAATAGCTGTAAACGCGCATCTCTCTCATCACCGCTCGTTTTCAAACGTTATACACCAAGGTTGCAACTAGTAATTGCATGCCGTGTGCTGTTCACTGAGTGTCGATGGATAATGATGCGTTGATGTTCATTGGTTCAAATGACATCCGAGCCGACCAAACGACTTGAAATCCACCAGAACCTGACCATTCTGCAGGAAATGCAGGACCTTTTTTATGAAAGATAGACAGCTGAAATACGTATCGAATATACAAGCGTAACATCGAAAATGCCGTGGCATCACCATCATCGTTAGCGGTGCAGCGTTTCAGCCAAACGGGGTCGGATCAGCGACGGCAAAGGCTGTGCCCTTGGCGAGCAACGCCCACTATATAAACCGTCCATCATGATTTTCGTTTCCTCAGCTGGTCTCCCCCCACTATCGATTCGTGTTGATCACAGTCGCTGCCAATTTCGCCTACTTTTCTAACCCTCTGGTACATTTAACGTCCAACTTCTCACCTTATTTTTACGTATATTCTCATCTACACCAACCACCCAAATCCCAATCAAAATGGTCAAATACGCTACCTCTGCTCTCCTCGTTGCTGCCTTTGTTGCCGGCCCTGTTCTCGCACAGAGCAACTGGGATGAATTCGATGCGTGCGTTTCCTCTCTATCTTCCTGCGCTCATATTTCTGACGCTTTATACAGTCGTGAATACGACGACCTCTTCACACGTCACCCCGACGAGGCCGGACTCGCCGCCCGCGAAGTCGACGCCGAGCCCTCCGTCTTCGAGCGCTCATTCCCATTCGACGCTGAGCTCGAAGAGCGCTCATACGACGATGCCTCCGAGCTTGACGCGCGCGACTTTGACGAGGAGCTCTACACACGCGCCGTGGAGCAGATGGAAGATGTTACTCCCAACTTCTTCACCTTTATGCGGGATGGCATGTAAGTGCTCCCTTTCGCCCTTCCTTCCCAACCCAGATGCTGAATCCAGTGCAGGAAACAAGTCCGAAGGATCGCACTCGAAACCGCAGCCGCAAAGCACAACGGCACCGCTCCTGCGTCTCCCAAAGCCCCCACTACTCTAACCACACCCACCGACCCAGCCTCCGCTGATGCCTCCGCAGACTCTCCCGATGCCGCTCCTGCTGCAGCGGCCGAAGACGCCCCCGCGGACGACGGCGCTGCCCCTGAAGCGCGCGAGCTCGGCGACGACGAGATGTGGGAGCGCGAACTCGACGCAGCGCTCCAGGAGCGTGAGTACTTCGACGAGGATCTCCAAGAACGTGAGCTCCTTGACGAGGATCTCCAAGAGCGCGAGCTCTTCGATGAAGACCTCCAGGAGCGCAGCTTCGACGACACTGAGGACCTCCTCGAGCGTGAATACGACGATGAGCTTGAAGCGCGCGAGTTCGACGAGGAGGATCTCCTCGAGCGCGGCTTTGACGACGAGGAAGAGCTCCTCGAGCGCGAGTTCACCGACGAGCTCGAAGAGCGCGACATAAACGACGAAGACCTCTTCGAGCGCGAGTTCGAGGACGAGATCGACGCACGCGAGTTCAACGGCGACGAGGATCTCCTCGAGCGCAACTTCGATGACAGCGAAGAGCTCGAAGCACGCGAGTTCGACGATGCAGAGGAGCTCCTCGAGCGCGAATACGACGAAGAAATCGAGGCCCGTGAATTCGACGACGAGGAAATTGAAGCGCGGGAGTTCAACGACGAGGAGGATCTCCTCGAGCGCAGCTTTGATGATAGCGAAGAGCTCGAAGCCCGTGAATTCGACGACTCGGAGGACCTCCTCGAACGCGAGTTCAACGACGAGGAGGATCTCTTCGAGCGCAGCTTCGACGACAATGAAGATCTCCTTGAGCGCGATCTGGACACTGAGGAACTCCTCGAGCGGGAGTACTACGACGACCTCGACTAATCGCGTGTGGTTTGGCGGTGCATGCTTACGGTTTACGATGATCTATATACCTAATGGAATGTTGACGACGAGTGTTATGAAATATCATGAAGTTTGAACGTCTAATGTGTGTGTGATTCAACCGAGGGCTTCCCTTCGTGCCTTGGGATATGGGTAGGTCGTGCCTTCATTCCTTAACTCTTCTCGACAAGTAGATGTTCTCCATTGTTTTATCTGATACTGCAGTCGCTGCAATGAGTCAGCTCATGAGAAAGAGAAGGACTACTTTGTTGTATGTTGCAATGATTCTACTAAGTAGACAGACAGGTAGATTCTGGCTCTTTTGAACATTCTTTCGTTTGGGACTCATGCTGGTGAACCAATTTGTAAATGCTATCATGTAAAGTTCCAAGGAATAAGAGGTATTCTTGGTGCAACTAAAAAATAATACGAATCTTCGGACTCGGGATTTAGACAGTAGAAAATTGTTAGAAAAAAAAAGAAAATAGGCCACCGTGAGGGTCGAACTCGCACCAGATATCTTTACACGGGCCGAACGGAGTGATGGGCGCAAAACAAAATTGGGGTTAGGACTTGCTGATAATCTCCTCCTTCCAACCCATCCACCACCATATACGATGCGCTACTACGAACAAAAATATCCAGAGGTTGACGAACTCGTCATGGTGCAGGTGCGCCAGATCGCCGAGATGGGTGCCTACGTCAAACTGGTGCGTTCGAAACCGCCCGATGATGCCTGAAAACCGAGTCATTCAGCGTTTTTGCAGCTCGAGTACGACAACACCGAAGGCATGATCCTGCTATCCGAGCTGTCTCGTCGTCGTATCCGCTCGGTGCAGAAGCTTATCCGAGTAGGGAGGAACGAGGTTGTTGTCGTCCTGCGTGTCGATAAAGAGAAAGGTGTGTACGCCATCGCTATTTCGTTCAGCCAATATCTGAATTGCTGTGCGTGCGATCTAGGTTACATCGATCTTTCAAAACGTCGTGTCTCACCTGAAGATATCGTCAAGTGCGAAGAGAGATATCTCAAGTCGAAGACCGTGGCCTCCATTTTACGCCATGTCGCCTCTAAAATTCCTTCTGTGCATGGAGATGGTACGCCGAGCGATGCTGCCCCCGCAGCGGCTGAGCCCACAGCTGAGAAGGACAAGGAGCACAAGCGCGCTGCACGGAAAGCGAGGCAAGCCGCCCACGAGGAGAACGGGATTGAGCATGAGATTCCTGGAGGAGCCAACGAGGACGAGAAGCTCGAACAGCTATACGAGACAATCGCCTGGCCGCTGGGCAAAAAATATGGTCACCCATATGATGCATTCAAGCTGGCTTTAACGTGGGTCCATCTTCCTTGAATTGCGAATCTACCCACATGCTGACCCAGACTTCTATTTTTCTGCTTTTGCGCTACTTTTACGCAACCTCAGCGAGCCCGATGTCGTCTTTGCCTCACTTACAACACCCATTGCCCCTTCGACGCTCTCCATCCTTATCAGCACCATCGCCCGTCGGCTGACGCCACAGCCCATCAAGCTTCGTGCTGATATCGAGCTGACATGCTACACCCCCGCCGGAATCGACGCGATCAAGCGTGCATTGCGCACGGGCGAGAAGCAGAGCACCGACGCTGTTCCGATCAAGGCAAAACTTGTTGCACCCCCACTGTATGTCCTCAGCACGAACGCGACGGACAAGGTGTGTTGAACATGGAAATATTTCGAGCAGGATTGCTGATCTAGGATCCGATCTCATTGTATAGTATGCTGCAGTTGAGCGCCTAGAACGCGCCATCGAATCTATCCAGAGCTCAATCGAAGAGCAAGGTGGAAATCTCATCGTGAAGATGAAGGTGAGTACTCTTTCCTCTTCGTACCGGAATCGACGCCTAAACCATCCCACGTCTTCAGCCCAAAGCTGTCTCAGAAACCGAAGAGCAAGATCTCGCTCAACTCATGGCGAAGGCAGGCCAGGAGAACGCAGAGGTGTCAGGAGACGAGGACGACGAAGATTTGCTGTAGATTCGTTGAGTTCTGTTGTCACTTTTAGTATTCTATTAAGTACTGTAACAGCAATTAGGCATTGACCAGGCAGTGAATGTCGACGCGATATCTGATGGTCCAGTGCCTTGAACGATCTCATTGGAAACGAAGAGACGAGTCAGTCTTATAGAAAGGACATGGTTAGGCACCATAGAATGGGCTTCGGCTCCCAGATACCACTAATGCATGATGGCTGGCAACTTAGTCTTCCTTTTCACCGTGAAACCCGTTCTAGACGGTCGTCACATTCTCCGAGTGTGGCCGTCGGTGCTGCCACTGTCATAATCTCCGCATTTCGTCATAACGCTTCAAATAGTGCCAAATTATTGTACGTCAGATATCCAACCCTGCTTACTCAGTATCAGTGTCGCTCAGCCAAAACCAACTCACTGAACGAGACTACTCTTCAGCTGGTCTCGCATCCAACGAACAGGTTTTGTTCGGATTCCCTCCATCGTTTACTCTTGCCAATCCTTCTGAACATTTATCATGGTTAGATTCACTATTTCCATCGCTGTTATTATCCTGGCAGGTACAGCCCTTGCCCGAGGCGTCCGATACGATGAACATTTCAAGTGAGTGAAGTCGTTCATCTGGTCTGCAAATTTTTATCGATTTTTTCTTCAAAGGCGTTCAGTTGTTGATTACGACTACCTTGAAGCCCGCAGAGAAGCTATCCTTGATAACTTTTTAGCCGCTCGCGAGGAACTCGAATAAAGAAATGGTCGTGCAATCACAAACAACGAGAAGCGTGACGTGTTTGAGGCTCTTGAAGAACGGGGCCCTCTCTTCTTCTCTGCACTGAAGTAAGTTCTAATCACGCAACGTTCTTAGTGCTACACGACTAACATTCGCAACAGGGTTGGTGTCCTAAGCCAGCGCTCCCTTCTCGAGGATGACGAGCACATCGCACGAGATATTGAAGAGCTCGAGTATCGTAAGCCACTCGTTAAAATCCATTATCCAAATAGAGTGGTTTTAACCCAGCCAATTTGAAGCGTTCCAGTAAGTGTCAGGAACTCTCATTGATGCAAATAAAATATTTTTTTATTTACAGGGCAAATGTGCGGAAGACGATGGGCCGCATGAGTCTGAGGGTCTCGTAATTTTTTTTTCACAGTGTGGGCAAAGAACAAAGAGTCGATGAGATGCTTTTGGTAAGGAAACCACACGCAATTTCCTCAGCTTTGTATGAAAGGATGGCTGGATGAAGCAATGAAGTCTGGCGCTTATGCTAAATAAGCGCCTGATCGACAGTTCCTTGTGTCCTGATCAAAAATTCCCTCATCGTAAATTTTTTGAGAGTTGATACACACCATGACGACGAGAGGGCAAATGGCGACCGCCATATTTGCCTGTTGAGTTCAAGTTATGCGATTCCAATTTCCGTCCTCAAAACAGGTTAGGTTTTGGTACGAAAGTTGCCTGAAAAAGTAAAAATTCGGCTGTAATTGCTTTCTTGATTCTTCTTAGCATGATTGATCATGTTCTTCCCCACCTCATGAAACACGTAGCTCTCTGCCGCATATGTTCGACCCGGCAGTGCCCAGCTGATTGAATATTCAAGATGCGATGCCGACAGAGCACATTGACGTGGATAACGTTGAACGCATGCTGCGGGCTGATGCGTGAGCCTAGAATTTTGCCGGTGCGCTCATAGATATCTGATGGTCAGGTTTCTTCACGACCCTATGCGACGGTGTATTGACGATCAGCTCCTCCCTGTCCCACGCATACTGTAGATATAAAAAGTTGCCTTGAAATCTACGTATCCCACCGCCACCGGGACTTACCCTCTTACGTTCTCTTCGCAGTTGCCTCGAGAACGAACGGCTTTCTGTGATCAGACACCTTCAGCTGGAAACCTGCGCCGCCCCACAGCCTTCCCGGTAGCATCACTTCAGATCAATCCGTCAGAGATGGATCAATTCAAGATCGCCTAGCCTATTAGCCAACCAATCTCCATCTATCCTACTTTAGCAGCAAAACTTGAAACAACTAAAGGATCCTGCACAGCCTAGGGGAACGTTATAAAAACCAGCGATGGGCAGCCTGATTCTTCAGCTGGTCTCACCCATCCACCACAACATCAACGAACAGGCTTCGTTCCCTCTATCGCTTCTACTCCCTTTTTGAAAAAAAAACCCATCCACATTATCATCATGGTTAGAATCGCTACTTCAGTCGCTGCTGTCACTATCCTGGCAGGTGCCGCCCTGGCCCAAGTTCAGTACGACGAACAGGTCGAGTGAGTAAAGCACATCATCTAAATTGGCGATGGGTTACTGATCTTGTTCTTCAGGCGTTCTGTGTCTGAGACTGAAAACCTCGAGGCTCGCGAACCTCTCTTCTTTTCTCTTTTCAAGTGCGTTCAGATTTCAGAGTTTGTTGATGAACTTAGATTCTGATATCATTCGCCATTAGAACCGGTGTAAAGCAAGGAATTAAGCAAGGCGTCAAGCACGGCAAGCAGTCAAATAACGATGTCCCTCGTGCGCCTGTCAACATTGACAACCTTGGCGGCCTTCCCCCGAGCCAGCGCTCCCTCGCCGAGGATGAAGAGCTGTTCGGCCGCGCCTTTGAAGAGCTTGAGGAACGCGATCCGTGGAAACTTCCAAGCATCAGCAGCGTTAGGTATGTCGTTTCTTTCTTCAGAAACCCAACCCGCGTGTTCATTGCCTTTTCTTTCAAATTCCAGGTCTGCTGCCAACCGCGCAAAGCATGCTTTCGGCGGTCGTCGTGGAGGAGGCCACCGCCACGGAGGAAGTCACCTCCGCCACATGGGCAGTGCCATGAATAGCGCCCCCCAGCCGCAGGAATCGCAACAACAACGCCGCGAATTCGATGACATTGAAGACCTCGAGATGCGTGAATTCGACGATGTGGAGGACATCGAAGCGCGCGAACCTGGTAAAGGCGGACACCTAGTGCACTGGGCAGCCAAGAAGCTCGCCAAACATGGTGGCAATGCCATACCCCAGGGGTCCGACTCCCAGGAGCAAGACAGGCGCGAGTTCGACGATGCTGAAGAGCTCGAAATGCGCGAATACGATGACGAGCTCGAAGCGCGCGAGCCTGGTCGCTTCGGACGCTGGGCTTCCAGGAAATTCGGTGGACGTCACGGCCGCCACGGAGGTGGAGGTGCCCCGCCTTCCGAAGAGCAACAGCAGGAGAGGCGCGAATTTGACGACGCCGATGACCTCGAGATGCGCGAGTACGACGATGCCGAGGAACTAGAGATGCGCGAGTACGACGACGAACTCGAGGCTCGTGAACCTGGTCGATTTGGTCGCTGGGCTTCTAGGAAATTCGGTGGACGCCGTCACGGCGGCGGCGGTTCCCCTCCCCCCGAAGAGCAACAACAAGAGAGGCGCGAATTCAATGATGCCGAGGAGCTCGAGATGCGCGAGTTCGATGATGCCGATGAACTTGAGGCACGCGAACCTGGTCGCTTTGGACGTTGGGCATCAAGAAAATTCGGTGGACGCCACGGCCGTCACGGAGGCGGTGGTGCTCCCCCTTCTGACGAGCAACAGCAGGAGAGGCGCGAATTCGACGACTTAGAAGATCTCGAGGTGCGCGAGTTCGACGACGAGCTCGAGGAAGTCCTCGCTCGTGATTTTGAGGAGTTCGATGAGCTCGACTAAACATTTGGTGTTCTATATTTTATCTAACATTATGATTACGTTGAGATGAAGTAGCGCTGTATGATGGGCTCAAGCTTGAGCTTGATGTTGTACTGTAGCGTTTGTAACACTGCATTTACAGAAATCTGAACACTTGTTCACGACGCGTTTTAGATTTGCACAGACTCAAGTTGAAATGTCGAGGTTAGCAAGTTCAATAGATCAGGGTTGCAATTATGTACAAAGTTACATTTATTGAATATATTTACAGAAATTCTCGTTGAAGATGATGCACATTTCAGCTTTTATATTCTTCCTTAATTGAAACACCTGCTTCCTCTTCGTCTTCTGGATCGGAATCGGGAGGACCTTCCTCGCTATCATCCTCCTCTTCGCTAGAATCAGTGGGTATGATGGCGTGGTTAGGATTCGCAAATAGTAAGTCTTCCGAGGAGAGATTCTGCAATTTCATTTCCTCTGTCCATCGCGTCAATACAATGAGTATGGAGTAGCGCGACTAAGAGACCGACCTTTATTCCGCCTCGATTCATTCCAACTGTCCTCTAGCTCTTTCATGATGGCGTCCTGTGTCGCTTCTACTTCAGCGGCGGTTGTACATTTTTGATATTGTTGTATGAATGCCCTTCATGAAGAAAAGATTGAGTCGGCACCCATCTCCAAAAATTCCTGTTGACTTGACTTACTTGTTGACCTTATAGAAAGAACCTCCCCATCCGAATGAGCCGAGAAGCTTTTCGGCATATGAGTCAAAACCTGTGATGTAGAAAGCAGCAGCGAGGGCTTCGACGCAGTTCAATCGCCAAGGCTTGCCGTAGTTTGTCGGATTTGCCGCGATGAGGTAGGGTACTGCATAGAGCGTCAACAATTTAGGTTATTGCGATGAATAGTATCATTACGAACGCAGTCGTTCGTGAGGACTAGCGATCTTGTTGAACGGAACATCGTCTAACCGCGCCCATGAGCATTCGACCACGGCAAGCCCGGATGCAAGGACGATTTCGCTGTCAGAAGGGCTGATGACTTGTTTGCCTTTGGGTCTGTTCAGACGATCATGACTTTCTTTTGTGCAAGGAGGATAAAGGAAATATAGACATACGATACGACGATACCTCTAAATCGTGATCCGACGCGTAGTTCTGTGATCAGGCCGAGGCGAGAAAGTTTCTTTCCGGAGCAACGACGGGGATCGCAGTGGTCAAAATCCTACAGCATATAGAATTAACATGATTCAAGATCTTCCAAAAAAATCGAAAAGCTCACCCACATGGCGACGGGAACATCGATCGTGACTGAATTTTCCTCGTTTTCTGTAAGGGCATAAACAGGTCGCCTCAAGACAAATCGTTAGAATATTACCTTCGGAAGATCCTTCATCTCCTTCTTCTTCTACTACTTCGTCCACAGCACTTTCTGGACGGTCGTGAACTCCAGGAACATCGGCGATGGTGGTCCCTGTATAATCCCTTCCGCGACCTTTGTGACCAGTGAATCCTCTACCAGGAGGACGGCCTGTGCTCTTCGGATGTCGATGCTTCGAATTGCTAGCTACCGGATCCTTCGAGTTCTTCTTTCCCATGTTGAGCTTTATGTGAAGTCGATTGGATTTGATGAAGACGATATAAGACAGAGTGCGGTGGAAGAAAGCATCATGGTTATATGCGTGGGAATATATTTTGGGTCTGTATTTTTGCCATCAGCAGCTTTTCTAGCACACTACTTCCATGTTCCCCACCGTCGCGCGTCTCTCAAAAGCCTCTAGGGCTCCCCTGACCCCGAAGAGAGGAAACAAGGACTTTTACAAAGGTATTTTACCGTTCAATCTGCATGATTTAGCTCGTCGTGACGCAAACTCCAAACAGGAACCCGACAAGCCTTCCTACCCGGCGGACCGCGAACAGGCGCACCTGGTCGACATGTCATTCGCGGAAGAGCAAAATACCAGCTTTTGGATGAAAAAGTGCGCGTCTATGTCGCCCCTGTCATTGAAGATATCGAAGAGACTGAAGTGCGTTGCTCAAATTTCCCTCGCATTGCAGCCAACTCACAATGTTCGTCCAGCTCAAGCCCTATGTAGTCATCGGCACCAGGCTTTCGGAAGACCACAAGAAGGCAGTCTGGAGCAACATCAACGGTCCTGGCGGCATCACACCCGAGCGCTTCCTGCGTGTCGCGCGCGAACAGGCATATGCCGAGCAACATCCCGAGCAACCTGTCCCTAGCGGCAAGCCGATACCAGGCTGGATGCAGGCCCAAATCAACCTGAAACTAAGGGAAGACCCAATATATATGGCCATGCCATTCACAAAATACCGCAGGGACGAACTGGCTCTGAATGCTAAGAAGGACCGCGTCGTGAAAGGCCCGCGGCAGTTGGAGATCGTCGACGAGAAGCCATCTTCCTCATCACCTTCATAGTCCAAGTGCGTGGAACTCTTCTAATTCGAATTCGCCGCTCATCCAAGAGCAGTTCTCTAGAGATACCTATGGCCTGTGCGACTTCTCTCGGAAGATTTCTTTTACCCCTGGGTGGAGACGAGAATACCATCCTTCCTCGTGTACACTACATCGCTCGCTATCTTTGACAGGGTAGATATTTCTCCGAGCCACAAATAATTAACGTATCTTTATCCTTCGACTTCACGTTCCGGTCTGGGCCCCACTCGATGCACTTCTACTTCGTCTATTTTGAAGAGATTATCTTTAAGCCTTCGTCATCACGCGTCATCGCGTCATCCCTCACGAACCTTGCTGTGAATCGATGAGAAACATCTTGTTCAGAGTCCACGCTGCCGTATGCAAGGCTTCCATCTTTGCATTACCACCCCAATTCTGTCTCTCCAAGACCCCTAAACACACACTCGTTTCGCCTTTGAAACCTTTAAAAGCCGACGTGTAAATCACACACTCCTTTAACACACGCTGAATAAACGACAACAGATTGTTCCGCTTCCTGTTCCAAGACTATTCGCCATGACCCAACCCACTGGAGGAGTCGCACCCATTCTCGAGGGGAAAACTGGTCTGCGCTCGTCTATCGAACTTTTTACGCTCAAAGACCGCGTCTGCGTCATCACGGGTGCAGAACGTGGCCTGGGGCTCGAAATGGCGCTCGCGTACGCCGAGGCTGGCGCCATCGTATACTGCCTCGACCTACCTCCCGCTCCTTCGGAGGAATTCAAACGCATCCAACAATATGTCTCAGCTCAGTCTCCCACTGTCGTCGGCAAAGAGCAAGGAGGTCAGACACTCGCGAAGGGGCGCATTGAGTACGCAACATGCGATGTCACGAAGCAGGACGCTGTATGGGCGCTTGTGAACAAGATTGCGGACAAGGAGGGTCGTTTGGACATTTGCGTCGCTTGCGCTGGAATTCTCAGATCAGCGGAGGTGCTTGAATACAAAGCGGCCGATTTTCAGAAGGTATGTCGGTACTTGAAAGCCTTGAATCTTCCTCAAATTTGGCTCTGGGTACGAGTAGATCATGGACGTCAACGTCAACGGCGTACTTTTCACTGCTCAAGCGGCTGGACAGGCGATGGTGAAGCACAACTCGCGCGGCAGCATTATCATTATCGCCAGTATGAGCGGAAGTATCACCAACAAGGTCTGTCTGGGACTTCCTATTCTTTTCAATTCTCCGGCTCAAATATCCGTATCATCTCGTTCGCAACGGGGGTTAGGGCATGCACTGGACTGCTTACAACACAAGCAAAGCCGCTGTGATACAAATGGCTCGTTCTCTTGCTTGTGAGCTCGGTCCTAAAGGCATCCGCTGTAATTCCATCAGCCCAGGCTACGTATATACCGAGTACGTCAAGCTTTTGTCCCTCCGTTTTTTATACCTATTTCTGCTGCAGAATGACGAAGGCGTTCTTGCACGGGAACCCACAATTGGAGAAAGAGTGGTGCTCGCAGAATCCACTTGGTCGTCTTGCGAATCCACAAGAGCTGCAGGGAATCGCCCTGTTCCTCGGCAGCGATGCATCAACTTTCTGCACCGGAAGCAAGTGAGTAAAATGTATCTTGTATCACCAAACATGCCTGATCGATTTACTAGCTTAATCGTCGACGGAGGCCAGACAGCCTGGTAGACCTTTGAGATGAGAAATTTTAGATAAAAAATACAAACATTATCTGAACGTTGTATGTTGCCTAAAACGAATCGAAAGCAAACACTCAATTCATCGGGAGGCAATTGCATTACGATTTGACATGATGAACAGTAAAGAAGAGCACTTATATGACGCAACATATCTAACGTGTCCAGATAGATCCAACATTCGTCGTAGTCATGCCGTCGCTCATCTACTCGCAGGTACAAGACTTGTCAGACGTAGCACAGCCGCAAGAATCTCCGCTCCCTTTGCAAGCACACTGGCGAAGGAAGCGTTGATTTAGCGAGAAGAAAAGCTTTTCAGATTATGAATACGAACGTGTTCTGTATGGGCCTTGTTCGGGCACTCTGGACAGTTACATTTGCCCTTGGGGCATGCGCAGCCAGTCCCTTGAGGACCACATGCGCTGTCAAAATCGTTTGTATGTCAGCCAATTTGAAAATTGTGCACGTGGAGAGCGGAACGAAACATACGAGCAAGCGCTTTGGCAGGTACAATCTGTTGCCATTGTGATGATGTTCTTTCGAATAGAGGTTGTGAGGTGGGTGTCAGAATCTGGCCCTATTACGTTGAGGTTGAACTCGCATTTAGAGTGGGGTCCTTATATATCTCAGGGCAATGGAGCATGCAAGACAATCTGTCGTCAGAGATGAGCAAGTTTAGCGCCTGTCCCATTATCAGATATGACATCAAAAAATCTCCTTCGGGTGAAGCCGGAGTCGGACTGTGGGGCGGACACATCTCCCAACTGATGGGACGCCCTCCAAGCTTTGAATCATGATCGACTTGCACCGTCTCAACCCTGTCATCACAACTCTAGGCCTATAGCTCAGCTTGTTATTGTAAAGTTATACTCTTGGGCAACGAAGCCTTAGGCTGCAGTGAAAACCAGCTCCATGTCGATCTCTTTTTACCTCATCGACGATGTCAATATCGATGTAATCTCGTCAACTGGGAGCTGGTATATGTTGAACGGAGCGCCGGCAGCTTCGAGCTTCGTTAACATTTTAACGTGACTATTCCAGTCTGTCTATTACTCTCCATGGGAGCGATTCACTTCTACGATCACCTGTTCTTGGTCGGTGCCAGTCACTCTGGTGGTAAGGAGGCCGCCAACGAGCTCAACTCTACATTTCTCGATTAACGTAAGTGCAAAATTCCAGGAAAAATGCAAACTCATATTGTCAAACTCCCTGAAAGAAAGGATGAACAGAACAGAAGCGTCGAAGAGGCATTCAAAATGCAGAAGCTGTCATCATCATCGTCAGTAAATCTAGTTCGTGGGCGACTCCATTTTCAATATCATGATCATAATATTGCTCATAGATTCATGCAGACCGTGACCGTTGCGTCGCTTCTTGTAGGATGAACACGTTCCTTTCTTTAACCTTTACAGACAACATATTCCTTCCTTACCTCCCGTCATGATTGGTCCGCTCTGGCCTTCTACTCGAACGTTACCGGTATCCTCGAAGGTACCGCGTTCCACATATTACATACGTTCTGCGAAGTCAAAAAAGCAAGAATGACGCATAGCGTCATAATGTGTCGGTACCTTTTTCTCAAACGAAACTGATCCCTCTTTACAGCACAAGTCAATAATGGAAGCGCTGAACATCAATGTACCCTTTTCCTTTCTTCTATGACCATCTTTCTTCCACCCATGGCCTGGACGCTGTATCCAAAGTCTTTTTCAAAGCTATAAAACGTACCTCAACTCGTATTGGAATCGACATCCAGCCATCTATTCTACACCTGGTCCAACACAACATGTCTACCTCCAACGAAAACGACTTCGGCGTCTGCGCTATCCTCGAGAAGAACGCCGTCCAACGCACTTCTATCGAGCTCTTCACGCTCAAGGACCGCGTCGCCGTCATCACTGGCGGGCAGGGTGGTCTTGGGCTTGAAATGGCACTTGCGTATGCCCAGGCTGGCACCGCCGTCTATTGCATCGATCTCGCGGCAAAGCCCAGCGACCAGTTCAAGCATGTCCAGAAGTTCATCCACGACTCCCCTGCTCTTGTTATCGGCAGGGAGAAGAGCACCCAGTCGCTGAAAGGCCGCCTTGAATATGTCTCCTGCGACGTGACGAAGCAGGAGAATATTTGGAACACCGTGCGCCAGATCGCCGACAAGGAAGGTCGTCTCGACATTTGTGTCGCGTCTGCTGGAGTTCTCAAGGGTGCGGATGTCCTCGAATATCCTGCGGCCGATTTCCAGAAGGTTTGTCGTCGTCCTTATTATCTACTGCTGTCATTTACTTGTCCACAGGTCATGGACGTCAACGTCAACGGTGCCCTCTTCACCGCTCAAGCTGCTGGACGGGCTATGGTCAAGCACAACAGCCGCGGCAGCATCATCCTTCTTGCCGGGATGGCTGGGAACATCGCCAACAAGGTCAGTAGATGCATTCGCCCTGTCGCCGATACATGTCTAACGCTGTTGGCAGGACATGCACACCACTGCGTTCAACGCGAGCAAGGCTGCTGTCATCCAAATGGCGCGCTCCATCGCCTCCGAGCTCGGAAGCAAGGGAATTCGTTGCAATGCCCTCAGCCCGGGCTATGTTTACACCGAGTGCGTACCAAGTCATCCATCTCATTCCGTCTTCCGCTTCCCCTATTATGCTATGCGTTCGCTCATTGTATTTCTGCTACGCGGTGTCCGCAGGATGACCAAGGAATTCTTGCACGACAACCCGAACATGGAGAAGGAATGGCGCTCTCAGAACCCACTCAACCGCATTGCGAAGCCTCAGGAATTGCAGGGAATGGCACTTTTCCTCGCGAGCGATGCGTCTTCCTTCTGTACCGGCAGCAAGTGAGTACATCCGATATGACGATAAAGAAGGAAACTGACTGGTCGGCGCTTGTTTAGCATGCTCGTCGATGGAGGTGACACCGCTTGGTAAACGATCCTTGCTACTTAGTCCTCTAGGAGAGGCCCAAAGAATGAATAGTTAAGGAATCCGATGGAAAAATAAGAAAAATAGTAAATGTGTAGTGTTACTCAAAATGTACGAAGACTTGTTTGCCAAAATGTATCATTGTTGTGTGTAACTCCTGTAGTCCGGGTGCCATATCTTATAAAATAAGAGCACAAAAATGATTGATACAGTTCAGACCCGTCCGTCTGCACATATTTTAGCCCAGGTAAAACGATTGCAGCCGAGGCCTCGTTATATACATCTTTTATGATGGTCCTGTTTGTTCTCCGCGATAATATGACTTCCACTGCGTGCACAGGACCATATTCGGATGCCGGATATGGTACTAATTCCTTTGTCTATTGTGAGTCGGTATATGGTCCGAATATAGCCTTTGTTCTTAGTATATTCTTACAATATTCGAGGTACGAATATTGTCCTGTGCACCCAGTGTTCAAGTTGCATCCGACTCAGTTACGTTTGTTAATTGCAATCGATTTTGGCTGAGGCGGGTGTCTAATAATAGCTTCAAAATATTTTGGCAAGTGTGAGCGCTTATTATTGAGAACATTGCCATAAAATAAGAGTAAATCCCCAGAGAAAACATACTGTTTTCTTAGGCGGAGAAAAAATGGGAGTTGTATCTATTTTCCGTAACGCGGCGTACACCATTTTTTATAAGTCATACCTAATTCGGCAAGATCGATTCCTATTTTGGAACCAGTCATATGCATGTTATTGCTGAGAACAAATACGACCATCTCCAGAGATGTATATAATGAGGACGACGCAGCGCCTTGGTCCTCCCATCGCCTCTTGGCTTTTCCCGCCGCCTTGTGCATACTTACTACCTTCTTCATCGCACATACCGGTACATCAAGAGTCAATCACCACCACCATCCCGCCCAACGGCATTCGCATGACATCGTCAGTACCATGCTACCTCCGTAACTCACAGAAACATCCATGCAGACGAGGTCCCTACATCGCCTCGAAGTTACCACAATCGTGCGCCACCTAGTTCCATCCCGTCTTGCATGGACTCTGGTGTAGTCCGGCTTGATGGGGAGCGTCAATGACGCCTTCTTCAACAGGAGGTCGAGGTTGGGCCTGGCAGCTGACTTTCGAGTCCAACAGTGGAGCACACGCGCTTTGTATGGGTTTCCCACTGTCGCAATGTGTGCTCTTCACCGGCTGTGGCACCTCCGCGCGAAGTACTGGCTGGGTGCATAGCCTGGATGTGCATCACCTCGGGAAGCGCTAACGTGAGATCCTCTGCTGACTTGCATGCCATCGTCGCTTGTCCAGTGGAGGTCTTGCAGGGGGTGAGAGCACGCGGTGGCTTCGAGTCTTTGTACCCTTGTTTGGCGAGCGATGTCTGGAGTGAGGTAAGTACACCCATCTTCTCTTCCTTTCCTTGTTCTGACATCGTCTCAGGTCCAGAACATATCGGCGGGGAATACATCGCGTATACATTTTATCAGTTCTTCCACTCATTAGATTTATTTCTTACTTCTTCTACTCAACAGCCCATCCACTGCGGATGATCACCCGCAGCGAGCATCATTTGAGAACAGCGGACTACCGGTATACCTGCTTTTCGTCATCTTCAACGAACTCTCATTTATATTTGATATCAGACACTCAGTCTCTTCCGTCATTGATCGCGACCCTCTTAACCTTCACTGTTTCAGCGCTCAACGTGCACCCAACGTCGCCATGTTCGCTTTACACCCTGGCTTGCTGGGACATATCGTAAGTTGTAATCACATTTAGCATTACATAGTCGATGAGTCTTTTTCGCTCAACAGATCCCCTTTCGCTTTCTCTCAGTACCCACGCACGCGAGCAACGTTTGAAGATAGCGATTCGTCATGCATGTCACTAATCACTTATTCACTTGATCTCGCCTTGCTCGAGCTCAATATCTCCAATTCGTCGTCACCGCCAAACTACTCCTTCTCGGGCTTCTCTAACACCGACAGCTTCGTGCACAACTCCACCCTCTAGTCCTCGCTATCTTCACCAGACGCCTAACCAAATCACACATCGAGCGTATACCACCATTTCAGTCTTTCTGCTCGACTCGGACGTCCGACCCCATCCGCGCTCGCTGCGGTATGGTAAGCTCCCGACTTCATCTCTTCATACAATCCCAATCTCATCGCGTTGGTTTTACAAGCTTCTCTTTATACTATCCACATTTTTTCTTTCTTGTTTTGTCGTTTCTTGTTTGTATTCTAATCGTAGGTAGTCGAAAGCACAAACTTCCGGTACATCCTTGCTACTGTTGTGGCTTCACATTCTTCCCGTCAATCATCACAGTTTTCTTTTCTTTCGGATTCGTGTTCGCGATTATGTAGAAGATTTTGTTCGAATGATATTTGCATTTATTCGGGAGTTCTGTTCGAGACATTATGAGTAAGAGCCTATAAGACGGATCTAAGAGTGGTCAGCTTGGGTTGACACGAAGCGGAGGGAACGATTTTGATCTACGCCGCGCACATCATCACCTCATACAGTCCCTCCACCTGCCTCACCGGTTGTTGCACCTCTCCACAGAGGGAAAAGATGTTATGGACGGGTGTTCGATGTTCTCTTTTTGCACGTCGGGAACGCTGGTGTCATATTGATCACCAATGACTTTTTGGAGTTCAGTTTACTCGTAGATTGATAGTATTAGAATGATTCTTTTCTCACTTTGTTCGCTTCTAGAATTGGTTCGGCGGACTGATCATCAATTGAAGCACTGATATATTGCTACTTGTACAGATCTTTCATCTACATTGAAAGCCACAGATCAGATTACATTTGATTAAAGACGTGCACCTTGAATTTGAAATGGAAGGTCGATACGTTAAGGAGGGACCCTAATGAGTGATGCATCTGCTTCCTAAACTCCGCGACCGAGTTCTCCTTCTGCCCATTCCAAGTCCGCATTTTCTCGTGCACTGTTAGGTTCATCGTCACGCGGCGCAAAGCATTATACTGGGGTCGCAAAAGCGCGACCGCCAAGCGCTTCCAGATGGTGTCGTATCCTCTGAGCTCGGTAATGTCGCTCGGAAAGTTATGTTGCGGGAACAGGATGGAGAGTTCGACGATGGTCAGCGGCGTCGGGCACGTCGCTGCTTCAAGCATGTCGCAGAAGCCTGAAAGATCGCGACCGATTTTACCATATGATAGACGGACGCAGAGCTTCTTCAATGCGGGGAGTTTGCCGAGGTCTATGCGTCCCGGAAAGCTTACGCCGTCTGTTGCTTGAGGATCTACCGATTCGAGTAAATAAGGCTGACGATTCGTGTAAAGAACCTAGAAGGACAGTGTAGCCTACCTTCCCAACAGCGCCATTTAATTAACTTGAGGTTTTTTGAGTGGGCCTTCATCAACTCCCACGCTGATTCTGTATTAGCTAAAGATACAGTGCGGACATTCAGGTAGCACAGTTGTGAGTCGGGGTATGGACATGGGTATAAGTCGGTAGTGATGTTATTGAGGTAGAGGTAGCGTGCAGCGGTGCCCATAACGATACTCGGAATACCCCCGATATTGCACAAAGTTAAGCTTTTAAGACTGGGTTGACTGAAGAGCCTCTCCAGCGACGCGGCCAATGAGGGAGTAAGGAGCCTCCATTGCAGATATCCCACTTCGCAACCAAATGTACACTCCTGCACATGCGCTAATTTTTTAATCAGACGTGGTAAGGTTGGCTGCTGGGTTATCCACTGCGATTCGTATACCGGATACGAGTCGAGCACTTCAAAACGCTTGATGTCCTTGACGATATCGGGATCACGTTTCATAGTGTCGCATAGGCCCTGTATACGACGGGCGACGTCGTGGATTAGAATAGGGTTGGGACTGCCCCGCATTTTTAGGGTAATACAGTGAAAGAGTATTTTGCGTGCAGGACGGAGGTACTGATGGGAAATGAGGGAGCAGGCGCCCAGAGTAGCCCAGTCTCTATCCACCTTGAGGCAATCAAAAATGAGAGACATTAGTTCTGGAGGGAGTGTGCGTCTCCGGACGGGATCGAACGAAGATTGGACTAGTGTAGCCATGAAAGAACGTGTGGCGATAAAGACAGAAGCAAAGGGGTTACGCTTTGTTCGGCTAGATTTATATAGTCTTCTTATTTGGCTCTATTAGGATTGGAGGTCGTTGCCTTTGCCTGAGCCGACCCTGACAGAAATTTGGCACCGATTTAGTACTGGTGAACGAGTAGAAATAGCGGTGTGCGCAGCAAAAGCGGATCGATCAACTCCATGTCGGAGGCGTCAGGAAGGCGAACCACAAACAATGGGAACGAGGTTGCGGTCTTTGGAAAAGCGAATCGTCTTCGTGACTATTGTGAGTATCTGAAGGAAGAATGATGCCGTAAACCGTCCGAACAATATCCCGATTTCCAGGACGACACCACAGTCCTGTGGCCAGTCTTCAAAGGAGAGGCTGCGTGTTCGTGCACAGGATGCGAAATGAAGTGGAGGTGTGGACAAAGTGCTGGCGAACTTGCAAATGCTTGCCATACATGCTGACAAATGATTCAGCTTGAAACTCCGCTTCAACATTATTCTGCAGGTTGACGCGCCTCGAGCTCATCATCGCCAACGACGTCGAGCATAGTCCCTTTCCTCCTTTCCTATTCACAGATATAGTCTGTGACGACATCCTTCTAGCGGCGCAGTAATTTTATCGCTAAGAGCACTCGGTTCAAGATGAAGCTCGTTAGGTAAGTTCATCTGCTCTTTTCTTCTCGTTGCATTTTCATCTGCCATCTGCTTCGTTCATGCACTCTCTGGTATCGTCTTGACCAGAAGTGCAAGAAATACCCCTAGAATTGGGGTATTGCGCTTTGAATCAGTGCTTTAGCGCCCAAACAAAGCATCCGCAATCTCAAACTTCACCGATCTGGACGCTGCGCGACCTTCATACTGACTCCTAGTCTACAGGTTCTTGATGAAGCTGAACAATGAGACTGTAACAATCGAGCTCAAGAATGGATCTGTCGTGCATGGAACTATCACTGGTGCGTCGTTAAGTGCTGCATGATCGCCATATCCCTGATCTCGTTCGTGCAGGTGTCGATATGCAGATGAACACGTATCTCAAGACCGTGAAGATGACAACGCGGAACCGCGACCCCGTATCGCTCGATACACTATCGATCCGAGGCAACAACGTCCGCTATTTCATCCTCCCCGACGCACTTCCCTTAGACACTCTGCTTGTGGACGATGCACCCAAACCCAAGGGACGCAAGAAGGACGACGCAAGAGGCCGCGGAAGAGGCCGCGGGCTGCCTGAGCGTGGAGGTCGCGGGCGCGGTGGAGGCCGTGGTGGAGGCCGTGGACGCGGACGAGGATTTTGAGCGTGGCAAATTCAACATCGGCTCCTCCCCCCCTCGACGCGCTGACGACGAAGGGATGATTCTGAAAAAATGATGGGTCAAGGATTGGGCCTCAAGCGATCTTTGGAAAAAGGAAAGGAGCCATCCACCATGTGTAGTCCTGTACCCGTCATGCGATACCATCTTTCATGGTGCTCGTGTTGGCTGTGACTTTTTTGTTAATTTGTGTTTTCTAATGACCACTGTACTTTGTAGCCGCTGAGGTTTCTTTGTCGATCTTATCGATCTTGGTCGATGTTTTTATCTGGTCAAGATGTCTTCCTGTGCCACAGGAGGCCCTAAGAGCACGATCTTTCCACTCAAGTGCGGCTGTACGGGGTTTCCCATTTTTGTAGGTTTCTCGCTCTGAGCATTTTTTCCGAGGTCATATGTTGCAAATTTTCACATAGAATGCTTAGTGTCACTAGCATCAGCCTCATGCCCTACTAGCCGTCAGCCTTGCCTTCTGTTTCTGTTTCTGTTTCTGCGTAAGTGACCATCTCCATATTTGAACCAATTTGGGAGTATGGTTTATTAGCGTCATTCCCTTTCTGCCGTTGCTCACTCGTTAGGTACTATCTCGTCAACAGTCCAACTTCATTAGCAACTCCATTAGTCCAGACTCTACTATTTTGACAGTTCCGTATACTTTCCATTCTTGTCGATAGACCTCCCCACTTACTAGTGGGTCTCTCGGATTTGTTGAACGCTGAGCGCTTACAGCTAGAAGTACTGTATACCCTCGAAGACGCAATTATCGAAAACAAAGATAGATCAAGCTTTCGTCGTTAAACAATAGATACAAGAGCTAAACAAGCTTCAATCCAGTACATGTCTTCTCAAAATCATAGGTGGGCGCACTTTGACTCAATACCTACTGCCGTTGTGAAGCGCGCGCCATCTGCGCTAGATGAACTGTCCCTTGCCACCAAACGACCATTCCGAGCCCGACCACACCATGCGCCGTCCCCCAAACTGTTTCAGGTGTCACTTTCCATCTGAACACACGAAAGTCATCATTCAGTATCCAACCGGAGCAAGCGCGAGCGGCGCAACAGTGGGGGTAGATAAGGGTACTCACGCTTCAGCCAAGGCACCGAATGAATGTGGGATAAACCGTGGGGCTTGATATAGAATTGTTGAGCATACAGTATGGTATACCGTCAGTCCGATAGCCAACGCGCGTTTTCCAGGTAAGAATTCTGTGTTTGAAGGGCACCAGTGGGTAAGAAGTCGTATGGGACGGAATGATACGATGTGAAGGAGACGAAGCGGGACGTTAGGCTATGGGAAGCTTTACACGGGAAGAAATACGCACCAGGGAGGTTATAACACAGCAACGAAGCTATACATGAGCCAAGAACCAACGCCGAGTACATCTGTTCGGCGCCGGCGCGTGAACATGAGTCTCAAGGATGCACTTAATAACACCATTCCGCTGAGTGTTCACACCTTGAGGAAGACAACGGCGGTGTTGTTTAGCTGCATGAATGGCAGGCTTGCAGGCGACCATATCCCTTGAATAGCCACTGGGATCTCGAGCGCGATATGCACGAGAAAGATGACGGAGCTGTTTAACAATAAGACAGATGTTGACTATCAGTGGAGCGGCTTTATCAACGAATTTTGGGAAGACAAGCTCACAGTGGACTTTGGACAGACATAGCGAGAGCCTGTGCGAGGGAGCAGATAGAAGCAGGAAGAAAGGGAGGTAAGAGGGCGTAGTGGACAACGTGGGGAGAAACAAGTGATCGATTCACGCGCTTTCCGATTACATGTGGACGCGTCGAGCACCGTCGCTTATTTGTTTTGGTGTCGCGTGCGCTCATTACCCCTGGCGCGTGCATATCAATGAACGCCTTTCGACGCCTCGCGTATACATGATAAAAATGCAACCTCTGTAAATTGCCATTATCGTTGACATTGACCATTCGGTGGAAGTAACCACAATACAGTCTAACATACAGTACCAACGAGACGCGTCGTTATAAAGTCGCCAGCCTGAGGAATCAGATATTCAGAGGCCGTTTAATTTTCGTGTCTTTTGTGTGTTCCGATTAGTTAGTGGACTAGCCAAATGTTTTATTTCCTCTTCTTCATTAGACTGCGGGTGTTTATCGTCACTTACATCCTCGGTAACGCTCTTGCTTCGCTTTCTTCGCATTGCGGCATATCTCTCTTTTTTCTTTCAACTTCGTGTATGCAATTATGTAGCAAGTTCAGTTTTAATGGTATCTGCATTTATTCTGGATTAAGAATCTCCTCAATGTTTAATCGAAGACGTTATCGTTAGACGCCCACCACAATTGTCAATTACAATCGAGGAGGAAATAACTCTATTTTCAGACACGTAAGAACTAAAAACCACACACTCCTTCCGTACGCAGCTCCCTCATGCTGGAATGAAAGCTAGAAGTACAAGACGATCGTTCTAGCACTAAGAGAGTGCCACTCGTAGAGATTAATCGCAACTGTTTACCTGTTCTGAATGCGTGTAGATGCGTCTGGCTGAACTGCATCGTCCTCCTAATTGATAAGATCCTCAGGCTGCATGCGTTATCACAACAATGATATATTTTGACGAACACAGCTTGGTACATTTTGAGCAACACTGTACATTTACTATTTTTCTTATTTTTCCATCGGATTCTCCCAACTATTCATTCGGGACCTGTCTTAGAAGAGGAAGTGGCCATGGTCATTTACCAAGCGGTGTCACCTCCATCGACGAGCATGCTGAAGAAGCGCCGAACAATTAGTTTACTTCTTAAACACCACACACATTGATTGTACTCACTTGCTGCCGGTACAGAAAGAGGACGCATCGCTTGCGAGGAAAAGTGCAATTCCCTGCAACTCCTGAGGCTTCGCAATGCGGTTGAGCGGGTTCTGAGAACGCCATTCCTGCTCCAGCTTCGGGTTGTCGTGCAAGAACTCCTTGGTCATCCTGCGGACACCGCGCAGCAGAAATATAATGAGCGAGCGCATAGCATAATAGGGGAAGCAAAAGACGGAATGGGATGGACGACCTGGTACGTACTCGGTGTAAACGTAGCCCGGGCTGAGAGCGTTGCAACGAATTCCCTTGCTTCCGAGCTCGGAGGCGATGGAGCGCGCCATTTGGATGACAGCAGCCTTGCTCGCGTTGAACGCAGTAGTGTGCATGTCCTGCCAACAGTGTTAGACGTTTATCGGCAACAATGCGAACGTCATTCACTGACCTTGTTGGCGATGTTCCCAGCCATCCCGGCAAGAAGGATGATGCTGCCACGGCTGTTGTGCTTGACCATGGCCCTTCCTGCAGCTTGAGCGGTGAAGAGGGCACCGTTGACGTTGACGTCCATAACCTGTGGACAAGTAAATAATAGCAGTAGATAATAAGGACGACGACAAACTTTCTGGAATTCGGCGGCGGGATATTCGAGGACATCTGCACCCTCGAGAACACCAGCAGATGCAACACAAATGTCGAGGCGACCTTCCTTGTCCGCGATCTGGCGGACAGTGTTCCAAATATTCTCCTGCTTCGTCACGTCGCAGGAGACATAATCAAGGCGACCTTTGAGGGAGTGGGAGTGGCCGCTCTGGCTGCTCTTCTCCCTGCCGATAACGAGAGCAGGGGAGTCGTGGATGAACTTCTGGACGTGTTTGAACCGATCGCTGGGCTGTGCTGCGAGATCGATGCAGTAGACGGCGGCGCCGGCCTGGGCATACGCAAGCGCCATTTCGAGCCCAAGACCACCCTGTCCGCCAGTGACGACGGCGACGCGGTCCTTGAGCGTGAAGAGCTCGATGGAAGTGTGGTGGGCAGAGTTCTTCTCGAGGATGGCGCAGACGCCGAAGTCGTTTTCGTTGGAGGTAGACATGATGTGTTAGACCAGGTGTAGATGGCTGGGTGTCGATTCCAATACGACTTTCGGTATGTTTTATAACTTTTCGAAAGTCCTTTGATTCACTGTCCAGGCCACAGGCGCGAGAAAGATGGTGGTAGAAGGGAAAAAAAGAGGGCACACTCAGTGCTTCCATGCTGAAGAAGGGACTGTAGCAAGCCTACTAGCATCGTCAGTGCGGATGTAACAGCGCCATATGACGACGACAAGCCCAATTTCTCCCTTGGATCATCATATGTGTATGTTGGGTATGTATGACAGTAATATATTATGTATAGCTATCTGATAAGAATATTTTGTAGAGCATTGAGAAGTCGGAAAAATAAATAAATAAAAAGAAGCACACACCAACTACATGTTGGCCAAGAGATGCCAATACTATATGCAGCGAACAGCGAATTTTTTCTCCTGAGGTGCTTCTACATCCACTCTCCTAAAACACTATAATTGTGATATTGAAAATGACAATGAACGGCCATGACATACATAGAACTGACGATGAATATCATGAAGATGATGCTAAACTGCAGCCTCTCCCACGATGATCCAAAGATACACTGACATTCCGGCGAGAATCGGGAATGTCTATCTTCGTCCTAAGGCCTGAGATCAGTCCACCATATAACGCCGCTTTCGTATTCCCCAAAAGTCTGGAACCGAGAATAAGAGCCTCCTAGCTTGGCCCTTCTCAGAAATTGCTACCGAGAAACGTGCAAATGTGGCTTGATGACGAAGAAAGAAGGGTCATGTCACTGATTCCTGTTCGAAGGCAGCACGAAGGTCAGTATAGACTGATGGAATCCTAGACATTCAGGTAGCCAGATCGAAAGAAATCATGTCGAAATGTATCGGCGGTCTATGTAGCTGCGATTGCAATGTCTGGAGTAGTTGAAGAATCTAGCCTTAAACACATGGTGAGAAAGCGGCATCTCGAGGCCAACATTGTTTCGCATGAATGTCTACAACCATACATTGTATTAAATGACCATACACTATAATACAATGTATGGTCTTAGACGTTCATGCGTCACTCCAGAATGTGAAGGCAGCCCGAGAAAAAAGCATAGAGTCGCTGCGAATATTCAGACGGGCTGTGATCGTTCACCAAAAGCCGACAGCCATGCGTGACTTCATCTCTTCCGCCGCTGACTTTGCGACACTGCGTCACATCGACGTAATGAGCGCTTCAGAACTCAACAAGGGTTGGGAACGAAAAGCCTGAAGAAGACATTCAGAAAAGTCACAGTAATTCGGAAAAACTCACATTCGGTAATCATCAATGCTCCCGGCTTCAAAATTTGTCCATGTCCATGGAAAGTATGAGAAGGACATCTGCATATGAGTAATGGCTAGCCAAAAGCCTTAGATCAGTGTTGACGTTGAGGGCAAGTAACAAAATGGTACATAAATTCGTGATATGTGACCATGTGGCATGATTGTGACAGAATAAAAGCAACGATCACGTGTTTGTCGCGCTTTGGTTTCAACAACGGCGTCCGCCTCAGTCTGATTTGGACCACGACGGCAAGGACGACGACAAGGGTTCTTGACTCTCCGCCACCATGGCTACAGCAAAAGTGAAGATTGCAGCTCGACTCAGACCCCGACTCGATGGCGAACTAGATGACGATTCCGTCAAAATCGTCCATCCCTCCAACGACACAGGAGGCTCCTCTCGTTCAAGTTCGGGTGGCAGTTTTATCACTGTCACAAACCCTAGAGACCCCACCCAAATCTTCAGATTCCCGTGAGTAGTGATGTGCACTGTCCCTTGGGCGACACTCATGTCGTTCAAGGTTCACAAGTTGTTACGACCAAGACTCGACTCAGCAAGAGATTTTTAAGAACGATGTTGAACCATTGATCGATGTCGTGTATAGCGGGGTGGTACGTCAAAAAATATCTCAGTGTTTGAAGTTTTACGCTTACCTTTCGATGTCATAGACTGTCACCATCTTTGCTTATGGCGTTACGTCGTCTGGAAAAACGCATACCATGCAGGGCACAAAGATGGATCCTGGCGTCATTCCTCGAACAGTCCGCGTAAGCTATAACTACTTGGATTTTTTCTATTACTTATTCTCTGTTGTCAGGCTATGTTCGAGAAAAGAGCGTCGATACAACAATATGAAACCTCTCTTACCGTTTCATATATGGAAATTTATAAAGACGAAGTTTATGATTTGTTGGTGACAAGGGAAAATGTGCGTATCTCGTCTCCAAGGATTCGCTAGTATCCACTCACAGACACCAACAGGCTCCTAAACTTCCCGTTCGGGAGAATGATAGTGGCATGGTTTTCGTCGCCAATCTTACAAGAGCACCAATTTCCACCGTGGATGATTTTGACAGTATCTACAAGTAAATTTTTTATATCTCACCTCTGACGTATTCACTCAGCCATCACTCCAGTGCAGCTACGAAACATCGTTCAGTAGGCGCCACTAACCTGAATCGTGCATCGTCGCGTTCCCACGCAGTGTTAACAATTGAAGTCACTATGCTAGATGCTGCGGCAAACACAAGTAAGCTCCATGTCGTGACTGAGCATTCTCAGCTCTCATTTTTTTCTTTTGAAGCATTGATGGGAAAGATTAATTTGGTCGATCTCGCGGGGTCGGAGAATAATAAGGTGCGAATTTCTAAACATTTATCTGGAGGTACTGATCTCTAAGCACTACTGCTTAGTTGACTGGAAACAACCCTTCACGAATGGCAGAATCAGCTGCAATCAACAAGTCGTTAAGTGTTCTCGGCCAAGTCGTGCATGCTTTGAACCAAGGCGCTGTGAGTTTCTAGAACATCATCTAGAAATACAGATAATTGATTCGTTCATTCGTAGTCACGTATCCCTTATCGAAACTCAAAACTAACACGAATTCTCCAAGACGCCCTGGGAGGCTCCTCTGTCGGGCTTTTAATATGCAATCTCGCCCCAGGAATCAAGTTTCGTCAAGATACCCTGAACACTCTCAAGTTTGTCCCTTCGTTATTCCGCTATCTTTGATCTTATCTTATTGTTTAGCTTCGCGGTTCGCACGAAGGACGTAGAGAACCGCCCTGTCGTCAACGAACGTGGTAAGACGCCTTTACATTGCGCGACCTTGCGCAACATTGCCCTTTCAACTTACGCGTTTTGTGCAAATTTCCCACAGACAACCGGCCCGCGCCAAAGCCGCACTTTGCAGCCATCGCTATCCAGCCGCCTGCTGCGAAGCCTGCGCCTGCGATTCTGCAGGCAATCTCAACGGCAGGATCGGGATCGGGCGGCGGTCGCGGTCGTCCCTCACTCGTCCCCAAAGCGCGGTCTCATCGCATGTCTTCGATAGGAGGACCAAGTGGATATCAGTCATTTGGGCTCCCTGGCTTTGGCGTTGCCGGCGCGCCATCCCGGAGACCCATGCATGGTACTTCTATTCTGAGCGAGAAAATCCTGGAAGAAGACGACGACCGCTCCGCCAGTCTCGGGTTCGGTATGACCGAAAAAGAGATCGATGATAGGGTGCGTTTCACCGATATTTCTTATTTTTATTTTTAGGCTCGCTGCGCGTAGCTCTTAGGCTTTCAGCGAGCGTTACCCTAGATTGTGAGCTGACCTTTGCGAATGGGGTATAGATTTCTAAGGCGGTGGAGGCGGCCGTGGAAGCAGAAGTTACTAGGCGATTGGCCGAGCGTGAGCACCAGAGGGCGGAGGAAGAAACTGCGCGCGCGACAGAAGCGCGAGGCACACAAGACCATGTTACCAGAGCGCGGTCCAGATCTCCAACGAAAGAGACAAGTCTTCCATCCGGTGTGCTGACCCCCCTCCTAAAGCGTCACAAGGACCTGGACGACGAGCTCAAGAGTCGCCTCCAGGAGCTCGAGAGGAAATAGTACGTCGTTCCTTGTCTCCGACAAATACGTGTTGGTTTTTCTCAGGTCAACTCACATTCTTGTTGCTTCATTTTTGCAGCGAACGAGGGTCGAAGGAGACTGCACTAGCGGAAGTCCTTTCTCCGGTATCGAAGAAGAAAACAGGCCGCGCCTACGTTGCTCTTGCACGTGCCCACTCCGAAAAGTGAGTTAATTGACTTGCGATTTTTTGCCTAAAGCGTATTAATGTTCCTCGGTCAAGGGGTGATCTACACGTGGCTCTCGATTTGTACCGGAAAGCAGAGACTTATGTCCCTGACAACATCAAGCTCAAAGAGAGGTGGATACTCTTCGTCATTCACGTCTTTCTCCTTAACATCTCTGCCCGAGCGCGAAGCTGACGTTCGTCTTTTTGCTTCTTTTCTTTCTTTGTATCCCGTGTGACTGGTAATCCATGGGTGTAGGATCATCGAAATCGAATGGGCCGTCAAGAACAACAAGGAGTACGTCCCGTCCCCGAAACCCGCTCGAAGATCGAAGAGCAAGAAACGATCGAAGTCTAAATTGGGCTTTGAAAATCAACCTGTCGAGGATGATGCAATGGAAGTCGATGACTGTGGCGTTAAGGGCAAGCATTCCCGCGTAGGGAACGAGTTCGGCATGGAAGTGACGAACACAGACAGCCCCAACAAGAGCAAACGTTCCTTCGCAGACACTCAGGACCGCGAGAACGGAGCCTTTGCATCGATGCGAACTCCCGTGAAGAGGCAGAAACGCGCAGCAATGTCCTCCACGCCTGTGGTGCATGGCAATTCGGAAGACGAGATGGAGGCTCCAGCGCAGGCCCAGATCAAGCGCACACTCAATTCGTGATCATCGAAGACATGTTTGGGAAGATAGATGGTTGAATGATGGTTGAGATTTTGAAATGTCAATGGTGCAGTGTTATCTTTGTATTTTGTGTTATCTTCCGCTGTCGTGTCAGGATCGGGTACCATTTCCGTTGTCATATTGTTTATTATTACCAGTCAAAGCTCCAAGTTATACCTCATATTTATTGACTCGCTCGTCTTATTGCGTTGCTTTCAATTCATTAATTTGCGCTCCAGATGTCTGGCCACTTATCGGAGGGTCGGGTACGTCAATTCCGTTCCGGGGCAAGTCTTGAGAAGATGTTGCCGCTTTTTGTTGATGATGTAACACTCCCTGCTCTCCACCATCTCTGCCAATCACTGCTGCTATATTCTTGTCGATAACTGTTCTGGACATCACGAAGCTGAATTAGACGATGTTTAGACCGACGCCGGCCTGCCAGGCTGCTGCGGCTCACACACTAGCAGGCATACTTATGTTGGCACCACTTTCTGCACACAGCTCTTGTATCAACCAACTTCCCATCTCCCCGCCCACGCAAAATGTCCTCGGTCTTTGGCTTCTCCATTCCTCTCAGCGACACTGAGATTCGGGCGCGGAATCATGCCATTCTTTGTACAGTCGGGTTTCTTATCTTGCTTCCAGTAGGAGTGTTGGTTGCAAGGTACACCAGAACATTGCCCTACAAGTGAGCACTCTTCAGCATTCCTTCAACTATTTGATGGTTAACGCGCATGTAAACAAGATGGTTCTGGGCTCATTCGTTCATTCAGTTCGTCATATCGGGTCCTGTAATCTTTGTGGGATGGGCGCTGGGCCACAAGACCACCAGCGTCTATGGAACAGGGCATTACAAGGATCCTCATGAGAAGATGGGACTGGCGCTTCTCATCCTCTACCTCTTCCAAATTTTCCTGGGCACATTCGCGCATTTCTTCAAACTGCCAGGTATTTTCCGAGGATATCGACCACCCCACAGCTACTTTCACGCCATTGTCGGTTTCGTAATCTTCGGGTGTGCGCAATGGCAGGTAAAGCATCATTATTAATATAAATCGAGACAAAAAGCATAGCCGCTCAATCTACACGTATATCCTTAGGTGTATTACGGCCTCTTCACTGAATGGCAGCTCGCGACGGGTGGCTTACATCAGGTTCCTGAATCGGCAAAACATGCGTGGTTGGCACTCGTTATCGTGAGCTCATACGGTTTTATAGTTTCTCTAAGACGCTCCTAACTTTGCTGCAGGTATTCTGGGTGCTCTACCTTTTGGGTCTGGGCCTCATCCCTAAACAGTTTAAGCAGGAGGCTGCACTCCGTCAGCCACGAAAAGAGGAGGTCGTTGCATCAGACGCATCAGCTTAGATGAAGAACATTGTATACTTTATATACGAGAGGATACATTCTGGAACTGATAGTATTGATACATTCGAGAGTCGAGACGAAAGTAGTAGCTACAATTGGGTTTATAACACAGCGGAATTAGACCTGAAAACGCGAAAGTCTTGTCTAATGGAACCAGAAAAAGAGAAGCGGCGACTACGTGGATACAGCGGGGGTGGAAAACAATATGAAAACAGGGTATGTTGGCGCGGGGGTGCGCGAAATAAATAGGAGGAAAAGCGAAGAGAATGTGGATGATGTCTTGAAAGTTCGAAACGAATGTCGGATAAGGATTGTTGGTGATAATGAATGTTTTTTATTCGGGAGCGAACTGATTAGCTGTAGGGCGGGTTTTGGTGGGAGGTGGAATAGTTAGCGTAATTATTTTCGTCTTCAGCCTTGACGTTGCCAGTCCAGCCAATTTGAGAGGACGTGGAGCCCTCTGCGAGCTCGGGATAGCCTGGACGTGGCATAATGTAGCGATGGTACGGATCTTGGCGGTGCGCGGCAATGGGCTGTTCTATGGGGCTATTATGGTCGGAGCGGTGGGGAGATAAAGAAGGAGCGTGTCGATGTGGGGAGGAGCCTTCGTAAGGAGGGACGGCAACGATTCGTTGTTGCGGATACTGGGAGTGCCTTGGGGGCGGCTGCATTGCGAGCGGCGAAATGGGGGACATGGAAGGCGGGGCGTATCCAATAAAGCTGGGGAACGAGGTATCAAAAAACAACGCGCCTATGAGAACTGCGCTGGAGTTCGACGACGGATAGATGATCATTCCCGCTCCATGAAACGTATCCGGAGCCCAAGACGCAACAGCAATCTAGGTAAACAATCAGCGCCCGTCTCTCCGGAACCCGAAATCAGCGCATAACGTACGACTTGATTTTCGTAAAGGAAAGTCGATAAAGAGCGGAAGTTGGTGTGGTTGACCGTGTTCAGGTTGACATCGCGCAGACGGTTTGGCATGAAGGTGCAGAGGGGTAGGGGTGGGATGTATGTCTTCATCCAGTTTCGGAACTCTCCTAAAACAGGTTGGTCGTGCAATACTCTAACATAAAAAGTAGACGGCCATTTTTGTGCCCTGCTAGGATGTGTCCAAATCAGAGAAGTATCAAAACACGAACAGAAGACGTACTTTTCACCGTCAGTCTCTACTGCGGTGACGAAGATTTCTTGGTTGCTGCTTCTATCAGAGCTCCGCATCCCGCTCACGACAATCGAACCTCGCCAAGGAGGCGGCTGAGTGCGTTGGTTGAACGGAGGGGGGACGAGAGACTCCAATTGAGAGGGCAGACGGAAAACCATGATGTGATGATTCGGAAACTTGTAAACCGGGGCCCCTTTAAAGAGTTCCATGATATGTGTAAACAAACGAAAAAACTCCGTCGTAATTTTGTACATAACGAGGTTGACGTACATAGCGAGGTTGAGATCCAAGAGCGTTGAAAGTCAGTGCGATAGATCTCATGGTTGTTTGGTTGGACTTTTCGACCGCTTATTGTCAAGGAGGAAACCATATGGGGTCGGTATTGGATTATTGCGTAAATCAGAATACTGCACATATCCTGCAGCGATATGCGTAGATAAAATGACTAGCTTGGAGACGATAAGATCTCGATGACTGTACTTGGCTGAATACAGGGGAACCTGATCGTGGTCAGGCCGATCCACGGTATTACGGTGTTTCAATGGAAACTCGACATATCTGGTGGCAGGATAACAGACCAGTGACGCGGAAGAGAAACCAGGCGTCTGGGTAGGTTTAATTTCAGCACAATTGTAGTATATTGTACCTTGTGGGCCCAAACTTTATTTCCAGGAAGCGCCTTACAGATGGTAAATTCTATTCCTGGGCAATTATTCTGCGACAAAATATTCATAGATGTGGCGCTCCCCGAACCCAGCTTGGCGATCTCCTCTGTCAATCTCCCGTGCCAAACTACTAATCATCTGGCCCACATGGAACTGATTCGCTCAACATGTGCCACGAATTAC
This sequence comes from Pholiota conissans, assembly GCA_015484465.1. Classification (NCBI taxonomy): domain Eukaryota; kingdom Fungi; phylum Basidiomycota; class Agaricomycetes; order Agaricales; family Strophariaceae; genus Pholiota; species Pholiota conissans. Next base: position 78,238 of record MU155223.1, read on the forward strand.
CAATGCCTAAATGGTTTAAATTTGATTTCAGCTGATCTCTCCAGCTTGAGCGTGAACATTTAATTTGCAAAGTCTCTGTAGCATCAAGAGATGGTAACTTGAATTACCGTGAACTGACAGTCCTCTTTGAGATATCGTTGCTATCTTTGACGAATTTGTGTGTCCGGGTTCCCCAGGTTGCACTGATTGACCCTGATTCCAAGGGGATTTCGGATAGAAAATCCAGAGATACTACAAGAACAGACGAGGTATCCAACTCGGGGGATGGTTAAGGAAGCGGAACAGAGCACGTTGTTGCCACGTTGTTATGGACCTTCCGATCCACGTGTCTTGTTCCGCTACCTTCCCCAATCCCATTATCTTTCCGTCGCCGGACTGCTTTCCCAGCCACGCCTTGCGGCGTCAACGGGAAATCTTTCCGACTGCTTGTATCCGAGCAACGCGTTTATTATTAAAGGCGAAATCATCTTCCAGACTTTTCACCTCTCTCCAATGACTCGTTGAAATCGTCATTTTCTCCGGAAAGCCCCAAGTGGTCAAGAACGAAATCCGCTAGTAAAATAACTCAGTGGTACATCTTAGAAACTCATATTTCCCACAGCTTCCGTTTGGATTGTACTGCGGGGACATCGATGCTCCCAGGATACCCCTGCCTCTAGTCATGGGCTTGACATTCTTGACAGCTGATACATTCTAATCTGGTTTCGCCGTGATCGAGCACCAACTATGTACAATAGGCGATCTAAATAGTTTGACGCTCAATAAAGGATCAAGCCGGCTCGATTTGTCGATGGGCGCGTAGGAAGCTTAGGCGAGATCTCACTCTCACCATGTTAATTGACTGATTTTTTTTGTCGGACGCAGGTGTACACGATCTATATAGAGAGAAAAATCTTCACTTTTCGGACAGCAAGAATCTTCATGACTAGATATGAATTCCAATTTGCTGACGCCACAATTCCAAGTTTAGAAAGGCGCTTGGGTTACCCTCCTCCCGAGTTTCGAGTTGAATCGCGCTGCCGATTACAGACGAGGGCAAGGGCTTCAGCCGGACGAAACGGGGGAAATTCACTGTCTCGGATCCGTGTTATTCGAATGCTGCCCCTGGTCCATTTCCCATGCCGTTGCTACCATGGACCCACCGATTATCGAGCTTGTGACCGCGGCTGGATTCGGTCGTGCGAAATAATGATGCAGTCATTCAGTACACTATCCCAATAAACTCCCACCGTATCCTATTGAAAACAAAAATATCTTGCTGTGTGACGAAGTAGTCCTCACGACTACAGAATTTCATAGTCAAGCCAACGGAGAGTCCAGCTATAGTCAATTATAGGTCAGAAAAGCGGGTCCGAGAAGGTCTAGTCATCATATCTTAAACCTGTTACATTTGATGACACTTGAAATGATCAATGGAAGATGATCTGAATACTGACGATCATAATGTTCGAACCTGTTCTTCGAATTGTATAGGTACAATCCATTTTTCGATATAACAACGGTTCGTCTCCTTCCGAAATTCACGAAGCGCTGACCTGAACATCTCTCATTAGAGTTTTAAGCATAATGCATCCAACTGACTCGACCATCATTTCGCAACTTGATTAACACGTAAGTAACGAAATTGATATCACTAGTTGAGTTAAGATACCGGTCAACATATAACCCGGCTCGTTGAACAATTTTGATCTATGCACACCTACTCGAAATGCATCATCGCCAAGGGCCTTAGCTTGGAGTCTTTTAGGCAGTGGAATAATCTCCTGAAACTCTTCTAAAAAGAACCACTTCTTCGATTTTAGAGTAACCTTACAAGCTCTACTCATAAGTATCATTTTTGAGCCAGTATCATAGGCATGTCAATCCCAAGGCGAGATGGCGCTCGCTTGTCCATTTTGGGAAATGGACATGCCGAATTAAGAATACCACACACCCCAACATGCGGCATGCTGTACGAGACTTGGATATATGATAAAGGCTCTAGTGTTCAATACAAAGATTGACCAAGTAGATTACAGCCGTTTTCATAACGATGGGCCGAAAAATCAAGATTACATGCACAGGCGGACCCTGGCGGACCCCTAATCTTTGAGTCCGCCAAGTGGTGCCATTTCAGGCCGCCATTTACCTCAACACACGATTCGTTGGCTGGCCTCCACGCCGAGCTCCAGACTGGCGATCCCGACTCCGCTTGACCTCCGCCTGTGTGTGTATTTTAGAAAAAGCGGTCTATCGTTATGAAAACGGCTGTAATTCGACGAAATTTGTGAGATACGAGATAAAAATACTATTATACGATATTTGTTGGATATATGCTGACAAGATTTTAATAAAGAGATGAGAGAATTTGATGTATAAATAATAACACGGACTTGTTTCACAATGCTTTTTGAGACAGTGACGATGGCAAGATTGTATCAATCTGAAACGTAGAGTAGCCAGACCAGTCGTTATCATCAACCTATACCATATATACGACCGATACAAACGCACCTTTGCTCCCATGTCCTCAAACAGCTTTGCTTGCGTTCCACGAAGACACAAGAAATATTCTTTCAGAGCTTGGATAGACTGATTGTCGGCCTTCTTGCACGTTTGTACGCGGTGCAGTTCCTCTTCGAGATCCCGGACTTTCGCATTGGCATCGAGTAGACTAGCCTCCACTGCCGACTTATCTTTCTCAACAATGTCGAAGCGGGTTGTGAGATCTTCGACAGCAGAAATAGAAGCCTCTAAGGTCGCCTGGAGAAGCCCCTTCTCATCCATCAGTACCGTTATCTGCGTTTCATTTGCCGTAACGCTCGCAATCGCAGACGAGAGTGACGTCTCGACTTCAGCGAGTCTGCGCGCCGAGTCCACACGTTCAACTTCTTGGACATTTCGCAGGTCAACGAGGGACTCCTCGGCTGCTGAAAGTCGTCGCTGAATCTTGTCGTTTTCGCTTGACAGCCGACCGATACGATCGTCTTTGCCTGTCATTTCTGCGCGGATTCTCTGAATGGTTAGACGGGCTTCAATTATGTCGCGCTGAGTGGCGTGCAATTCGCGTTCCTTGTCGGAAAGTTGCGTGCGGAGATCGAGAGATTTAGTCTCCTCGGACTTCAGATTTTCGACCGCCTCTTCCAGAGAAACTTGAAGCGACACTTCTTGCCTGTGCACCCGCGCTAGATCACAAGCGAGGGAGGCTATATCGGTGCGCGTTGTGGCCAGCTGCGCCGAACTTTCATTAGCGGCTCTCTCTGTTACCGACAACCGAGCGCGCGTCTGCTCAAGCTCGAGCTCTGAGTCGCGAATATGAGTCTCGAGCCGTTGACATGCTCGCTTCTTTTCTTCGACTTCCGCCTGATACCTCGCAATTGAAAGTTCACACTCCCCGACTTTTCTCTGGAACTCTTGAGCATCGTTGGACGCTCTGGACAGTGCTTCCTCCAGTTGGCTGATCGCCTGACGTGTTTCTTCCCTCAGAGTTGCCAGCTCATTAGCTATAATCGATTTCTCAGCTCGAAGCGAGTCGTTGACGGTCTTGATGTCAGAGTATCCAGCGTTCGCTTGCTCCAAATCGGTCTTGAGTGCCTCGTTGCTTCGAACGAGATCTTCGTTCGCGCTCTCTAGGCTGTTTACTTTTTGCGCCTTGCTTTCCCTCTCCGCTCGTAACTCGCCAACTAGCGCCTCAGAAACGGTCAATTGTTCTCCAGTCACAGTTACCATTTCGTTGGTCCGTTTCCAAGAGTCTTGCAGTGCGGCGAGCTCGGCCTTGTACGCGGCGCTCTCTTTTCTCAGGGCATCGACTGTCACGTCGCGTTCAATAACAGTCCGCTCAAGGTTTGTGACCCGATTTGATACACCTTTCTCCACTGCGGCAGTCGCTGCGGTATGGGTCGGTGCAAGGCACGCTTGGTTATAGAATTCGGAATTATTGACATTGGTGTCCAGGATGCTTAAAGGAGGAACGGGTGGTCTACTGGTGTTTGAAAGCAACGATCCAGACGCCGAGTGCTCGATACCTCCCGGGCGATTAAGGGAAAGAATGTCATCTCCGGGAACTGGGGAGAAAGGATTGTCGACGCTCGTACTATGAGGTTAAATTTAGATACTTTATTGGGGTAGGAAACGGAAATTTGAAGAAGCTTACTGAACATTGGCCTGAGGAGTACTAAAGCGGACATTGCGGTCTCCTGAATATCCGTCGGCAGATTGTGTCTCTCTGGCTGCGACAAGCTCGCGGCGCATGTTCTGGTTGCGTTCCCTTAACTCCTCTTGCGTATTTGTTGCAACGACCTCGTCGTCAGAGCCTAGGTCAGTTAACGGCGACAGGCTTTCCCTTTCGAAGTTAGGTAATTGAACCCTTACGCCATTCAGTTTGGCTGCAGGCTAAAATATCCGTTTATTCCGTTACCACATTAAGTTTCTCCGACGCAGTAATAGGAATTTTACCTGGCGTTTTGGCGTTTTTGTAATCGTTTTCTCCGCTGAGCGATGCAACGATAGTCGCGCGCGTTTCTTCGGGGACGACTTCGATGGGGTATGGTAAGCATCTGAGTCATCGGACAGGTACTGGCCGTGCAATGAAGATGTACGAGGCCGTTTAGATGCGCTATAGCTCGTGACTTCTTTCCAAAGGAGGTCGTCTTCATTTTGGCCGGGGGGTAAGCCGATGGACTTCCGAACAGATCGACGTGCATAGTTAACCCTGTGTCATTGTCAGCATCTGTATCAAGGACTATTGTAGAGGGGGTTGACAGAGTTTCTATAAACGCTTACGCTTTCTTGCCCTTTGATGTCAACGCTATACTTCCATTCGGGGTGGCGGGTTCAAAAATCCCTTCTTCCTCCTATAGCTGCGCCTGAGCTGCTTTACTTCGATCAGAGAACATGTTACGAACCATCTTCGACAATGCTCTACCGACCCAATGGGACCAATTCGGTCCAAGTTTATCCTGCTTAACTTGCGCATTCTTCTTGACTAGTGACGTCAGAGTAAGGAGTAGCCACTGAGAAGCCGGGAGGGAAACATACCTTGAGCACGTAGGGCAGCAGGATGTATAGCATGCTTCTTGTGTTCTCTTTGCAGCTGGCTGAATGCACCCATAACGCCTGGATGGATGAAATCGGAATGCGACAGGAAGGGTAATTTCACCACTGGCTTCAGCCAACCCTAATGAGCTGGACAAGTGGACGTACTCACGTTCAGCGTAGGAAGCCTTTGATATCTTGGGTGTTCTTGTAGACACCATAGTGTTAGGTGGAGGACTGGTCGATAGTTGTGAGATGGTCGAGGTTCGGAGTCACAGTTTGTTCGCGCGTTTCCGACGCGTTTTTGCAATAAAGACTCGTGAAACTCACGTGATAGAGTTGGCAGGACCGACGATATGCCATATATAGTAAAAGAGCGGGGGAGTTCCGGGGAGATGTTTGCCTCTCGCCCTTGCTCGTCCAAATCTTTTATTTAAGGAGGTAAGATAAATTTTGCAAACTTTTTTTGCAACTGCATACGCGACTTTATTCTATTTTATCTCATATTCCCTTGATCCCACGTCAATGTTGCGTCAATGCGCGTTCAAAGAATCGTTAGAATCGTTTTCCATCTGCATCTTGCTTCTAGCATTGAAGTATGTCAAAGAATTCATGAATTCCGTTCAATTTATCAAACAAATTATACTTTTACCGCAGACTAAAGTGATCATCATATGTCCATGATCTTTGGAACTTGCATCACAATGGATGGATACAGGTTGAAACTGATGTATGCGAGCTACCATTCAAGAGCTGGACAGAATAAACGACAAGCTTTGGAAGATTCTGGACAGTTAAATATATCGAAACTTTTTTTGGAAATAAGCTGCTCACACCTGCATACTCGAGTAACATGGGGAGGTGTCTCAAGGACTTAGAAGGACATATAATAAAAAGGAGGTGGATGTTGCCATAAAAGTAGACGCCTTGCAGCATATCAGGGCCAAGGGTTGGCTAAGGGCACAGGAGAAACGGTGTACGAGATAAATTTATATGAACGTCATTCGAGCGTACTACACAGCCAGGCCATTTGATCACATCCTACGAAAATAATTTGGAGAATTCGGCATGCACATATGCATGGGTCAACTCAACCGCCAACGCGAGTCCCGTTCTTATCAGTGCATTGCCACCATACACTGCAGGCCGGATACAAGCCGGCAGGCTCGTCTCCAGCATCTTTGAGAAGCAGTGCAATCACACCATGCGGTGGCACGTCCTTCGCAGTGAATGTTCGAACGGCCGTACCATTGTCTGTGTGTGTCCAAAGATCCTGTATAAGATCACATACACGTTGGTGCTAAAGCCGATTGTTTTATGAGAGACAGGAGTGGTAACGCACCCTAACTGAATATTGGCGGCCAGCCCGAATAAAAGGAGATTCTGTCAAGTTGAATGTCATAGTAGAGGGCTCGTTCAGTGTGTTAAGCTGTCCCCCATATTGGTTACCACGGTTGCATGGAGTATATACGCACGTACCAGCATGAAAACCGTCCCGAATTGCGCCTGCCCACTCCAATATTGAGCTGGGTGTGTATCATTGCTTGTCCAATCGGGCTAAAGATATGAGATAAATCATCAAAATAAAACTCGGAAATTCGAACACAAAGGTGAAAGAAATCTGGTTATCTGGTAGCTACCCGCAACTCACATTCACACCCCAACGGAAAGGAGAGATGCTCGTGCCGACAACTGGATCTTGGTTAATGGCCAAGATTTCCTTATTCGTTAATATACCGAGTATTTCGGGGGTGATAGCGGAGAGCTAGATTGACAGTCAAAACATTTCTACGCTTGCGTTGGAGGTAACTTACATTGGTTCCAATCTAGGGTGTTATGTAAGTCTCTTATCTATGAGATAAACCAAAAAAGAAGTGACACACCAGAAGCGGAGATTTCATCAAAGCCCAAGCAGTGAAGTGAGATTTTGATTCCTCGAATGTAAGGCCGCCGTTGCCTCTGTAAGATTGTAAGAAAGTTGTCATATCAATCAAAGCGAATCATACAGTTGGAGCTAGCGAGCGTCAAAAATTAGATAATCGCACGTGGATCAAAGAAAAAAATCCCTCACCATATCCATATCGTTACGGCCGTAAAAGTTGGTGGCTTGTGTCAAGAAAGAATTGCTGCATGGAACAGTCAAAATAGATAAGCAAATAGACTTCAGTGCCTCTCACAAGTTGATGATGGAGGTAAGGGATTCCCACTGTGTCGAAATGTCCCCAGTCGTCTGGTAAATTTAGAAATCGCATCTATCAGCGAGAACTTCGCGCCATTTGGGCCCAGAGATCTTACCCTCCAACTATGGCCGAGCTGTGCGCCCCAGCTACACCAGAGTAAGCTTTGCGAAGTGACATCGATCGTGTGTTTACGAGCTACTCACAGCCACACTTGGCTCTACCAAGGGGATCAAAAATGAGAAGCCCTCGGTATGAAGGAAGAAAGTGACGGAGACCCACCCATCCCCATTCACAAAGTGAAAACACGAAATTTTTTCCAACGGCCTTGCCAACCTGAATAAGAGCATCGCTCATACGCTGATATTCTGAAACGCAACCGATAAGCGAATTACATTGCGAAGAAGAAAAGGCGATGCACGAACTTCCAACTATGCCTTGGCGGGTTATATTGTCGTACGGGACTAGATAACGATGAGTGGGTAGCGTATGAAATGAGATCGAAACGCATATTTACTGGCGCAATTATCATACCTGAAAAAAACTAAATCAATGCCACAAAAAACGGCGTCAGGGCAAACGGTATGCTCACTTCAGATAATCGAAGCCCATATTCGCGAACGTTTGTGCATCGCGCACTTCATTCCCATAGGAACCTGGGTAACCCGCACATGTGAACCAGCCAGAATCGCCATACTGTATTAGGTGTTAGGCAAGTTGCACAAACTACCACGGAACATGACTGACAATCCCTGTTTTGCTGCAAGATCCGTGGTGAAAATCAGGGCGACTGATATCTAGGTCGAGACTTACAGTCCTAGGGCATGGATCTGCTGAGTGAGCTTTTTCATGCCGTTTTTGAAGCGAACTTGATCTAATGTTTCAAAAAGAATTCAGTGAGCAGGGAGACGCGCCACAATCTGGATGATACCAACCTTCAATGATGTTACCCTCTGCCGTGCGATTTTTTTCTGCCCAGCAATCGTCGATGTTGACGTACTCGTATCCTGCAGCCTGCACAATTCAGACAGAATTTTCTAGAAAAGAATTTCTGATATTGCTGCGCACCTGAAGGCCCAGGGATTTCATCAACTTTGCTGTAGTTAAGAGAAGGTTTTCATCAATGTTGCACTGTGGCCAACTTCAGCTGACAATTCGACATGCTCGTAGTCGAAGAATATACTTGGTACGCATTCCATGCTACTCCAACGAGATAAATCAACGGTAGAATATAAGCACGCAAATATCCACTGACTGTTATAACCTAGGACTTTATTGCCAAATTAGTAAATTAGGTTCGGATTAGAACATAGATGACTTACTTGGTAGCTTTGCAACGCCGTTGTTCAACGCATGCACAATATTCAAGGAGCCTAAAGCAACAAGCCCTACTGTCGCCACCCACGCTGGAAAGGAGAACATCTTCGACGGTAGGTGGTGCTCTTACTCTTTTCCCGCCGCCTTTATACCCATTATCTACGTATCTTCGACTTCGAATCTGACAAAGCAAAGAGAACACTAAAGCACAAGATGTAGCGCATGCAGCGCCACGCCTCTAAGTCAGTATTCCAGCGCTTCTAGGAAGTTAAAAAGATCCTCGTGACCACGTCCAGAAGTTCGTGAAGAAACGCCGACCAAGTGCCGACCACACCACAGGTTCATCGCGATAAAATCTACCCATTATTGAGTCAGAAAGAGCGAAATTCCCGTTAAGAAGGAAACAATCGTACAAGATTTGTGATAATATGGACAACTTGCATTAGACATCCTGCGATAACGGGGTGACTGCAATGTCATGGCTAGCACGGGGAAGATATCTGCGTCAAATCGTGAAAAAGCAACGAATGCCAGGAGTGAGCTGCCGATTGCCATATAATCATATGATACGGTTCGTCATGGATATCCTAATCATCGCGATCGATATCGAACCCATTCCGCACTAGAAGGCAGACGTTATCCGGCGGGGCGGGAGAGCAACATCACGTGTAAGAATAGCGGACCGCGCAAGTTGAAGTTAAAGTTGCTGGGAAACGAAATGCCTTTGAGAAGAATTTCATAAACGATCAGAAAGGATGGACATGACGCCAAAGGGTCTTGGAAAGGAAGCGTCGTTATAGAAAGCGCGATCGTGGAGCAAGCGGCTGTATGGCTCGAGCAATGACACATTGAATATAAGTTTACACAGAACAATGGATACAATTTTGAAAGATGCCTACAGTGTATAAATAAAGGAATGAGGAATAAATAAGAAGTACAGTGAAGACTTAGCGGAATTATAGAGTAACAGCAGCCCTTGCGCGAGCCAGGAGAGCAGCTACCAGCCCGTGGGGGTCGTCGACTTGTACATGTGAGACGATCAAGTCGCCCGGGTCGATGCCAAGTTCTTCAAGACCCACGGTCTGAACGGCTGCGAGTCGGCGGGTATCAGGTGCAAAAATGAGGGCAAAGGTAACCCGGTGGGGCTGGGAAGGCGGTGGCATGTCAATCTTGTAGGTCAGCTGGAGCTCGTTTTCTGACACAGATCGCAACTCCTCCAGATTGTTAATCGACCGATGCAGTGTCAACGAAGCCGAATACCTGTCGATTATGATAAGACGACTTAACTCGGGTTAATAACAAAGCACGCACCAGTCGTAGAGAGGGACAAGTCTGCTGTCGTCTTCTTCTATCTGTGCTGCCTTCACTGCCTTTTCTGCCTCTGCAGCCTCCAGCCGAAGATTCTCGACCTCCAGCGCGCCTGTTTTAACGCGTCCTTTTTCTACCTTAGCCTTGTCTTTCATTGCCTGCACTTGGTCATGCAAGGCCCGCATTTCGTCTGTTTGGTCTTGAAGTTTCTGCAATGCCAAAGGAATAGTGAGCCGCGGATACGGATGTGTTTGCCGTAGAAGTATGAGTGCTGTTCGTGCCTCGATGATCTTTTGCGAAAGAAGAGCAGCGCGATCCGTTGCTTGTTTTACGCGTTGATAATCTAAGTAGGAAATAATTCAATATCTTCTCTGATTATTGGCGAATTAAGGGGGTGCATACCTTCCTCGACCATGGGACCTAGTAGTCTGATGTTGTTTTGCACCTCAGCCAGAGCTCCCTTCGCGACCTTTAGCTTTTCTTTCTTCTGTTCGTTCACCTGGGCGAGCTCTTTATTTTCTTCAGCCGTCACAATAGGAGCGTCGTCTATATCGCTGACGATAGACTTGACGTATTTGTCTTTCGCATTCTGCTCCAGATACTGAAACTTCAATTTGCGCAAATAGGCCTGTAATTGAATGTCAGGTAGACGAAGCAGATTATTAATCATATGGCGCACTATTTGGTCAGAGACTTCCATAGCAATAATTGCTGGATCTTTAGACTTGATGTCATCTTCATCTTCATCCTCCAGCCGATGCGTGTTCAGCTCGATGACTTTGCTAACCAGCTGCAGGTTCGCGCCCTCGAACCGCGCCTGCAGAGCTCTAGCCGTTGCAACATTCTTCCCATGGTCTACGTGTTCTAGAGAGTGTCTGCCGGCTGACATGGCTAGATGGCGTTGTTGGCTTTCTCCAAACCCTGGAAGACGATCATAGTTTAACGCAGCGTGACGTTTACTGGACGCGACAGAGCACGTGCTAGTAACGGAGTCACGGCCGTCAGGTGAACATGACGCCACAAACAGCAACCACCACTATCCTTGTCCCACCCTCCTTGCCAACCTCGAGTCTCTTCGGATTCCAAGGTACTCCGAGAACAGCCCATCGCTCAGCTGAGGGTTTGATTTAGTCTTTCAATTTTATTCTTTGGGCCTCTTTTGGACGAGCATCAATTCGTAAAGTTGATCGAGTTACTACCCCAAACGACAACCGAACGATTGACGGAATTGTCGCAGAGATACGCACATACGATTCGCTGGCAGAGCTGCTAAGAGGGAGACAAATTTGATTCTCTGTAAAGCAGCGGGTACGTTGTTATTTGACTCGAATTGATCCGGCTCCAAATCCTTACAACGTCTTCACGGTATGACAGGGTCATAATATCTAAAGCCTTTACAGGTACCCATTGCTTGACAGTCAGCTTCATTGCCTACTTTTCCTGGAAATTTAATTGTCAATTTTTAGACCTTCCATCACGTTTACCAAGCATTCATTACGATGTCCAAGAAAGATGGTGTGTGTCCACTACTTATGGAGGAGACAGTTCCCCGCTGTGTGAATCCCCTGAAATTCAAAAATGAAAGGACCTCTATACGTGTCTCTGGCACAGCATTCCGCCCAATTATCAACCGAGCAACTAGATTCGGTCTCAGGTGATCGCAATTCGCCGTTATATTGCGTCGCTCAGTTGCTGAATTACTCTAAAGAAATTATCTATGCGCAAACGGATGCGCAGGGATCACAGCAAGCCCTCCTTCCAGCTACACCCCACAGTGAGTGGTCTTCAAGCTTCTGTCAAAGTGTGTAACTTATAGGTCTGGATTGAATCATTCGCCCCTTGATAGTTGACGATAAACATAGTCCATCGATTGGCAAGTGTCAATGCATGGAAATCATCATGTTACGCTCATGTTGCTCATTCTACTTTAGGCCTTCCATTTCACACGTCTCTCACTAAAGGCCGTGAGTGAAATGTGATTTCCGCCAAATTTTGGTCAACATTGATGTTTTCTTTTCAGACATGGCCTCCTCCATTCACTCTGGCGGAAACTCCAGACTAATTTCCATGTCCACAAGTCCCTCGCCGTCGAGTTGAGTTACTATCTTTCTGCACGCATTGCCGATCAACCGCTGAACTAGAATGATGTGACAGGAATGAAAGCTCTTAGGGAAACGCTCATGGAGCACCGGGTTGTCGTCGTGTTCACCCCCTTCACGATCGTGATGACCGTTGGTTTTATCGTCTTCGCTGTACTGTTCGGATCTTGGGCTACATCCCCCAGGCGCCAGATCGCAGCCTCTGTTTTTGACCAGCAGGGGGTCGGTCGGCTTCCATGTAAGATCTACTGGATGAAGAGCGGACAATGACTGAAGCTTTGCGTTGAAAGTTATGGGATACAATACCTGGAACGCCTACTATGTATGTATATTTGCTGCCGTTGCACCCCGCCTTCGCGTTCTCATGCGATCTAGTGCAACATCAACGAAACGGTCGTACTGGACACGGCGCAGCGCATGAAGTCCCTTGGATTCTTGGTATTTTATTAATCCTTACCTTGCGTCCGGCACTCTTACAAATGGTGTGCAGGACTTAGGATATAACTTTATCAATATTGATGATTGCTATTCTGAAAAGAACAGAAGTTCATCCGGTGATATCGTCGCAAGTTCGCCATTAACTTCTCTCTCCTTTATTTCCCTCGCCAACTCAATCATAATTCTTTAGACAAAGTGACCTTCCCGTCTGGGATGAACACCCTGACGGACAAGATTCACAAACTTGGGTTGTACGCAAGTTCCAACTTTAGAACATATATTTATAACTCACAAAACTCGCAGCAAAGCCGGGATTGTGAATGCTGATTGATACTTGTCTACGATTGGAAGCTGAATATCGTTTGTCCGCAGTATAGTGACTCTGGTTGGTTTACTTGCCAACTTTATCCCGGATCATATCTCAATGAAGACAGGTTCGCCTTGTTCTCTCAGCCATTTATCTGTTCGTGAACTTCTTTTCGCCAGAGACATCAAACTCTTCCAAGACTGGGGATTCGATTTGTTGAAGTTAGTAATCAACCGGTTGCTTGTTTGTGATATCCGTTGACGCCGCGCTCCAGATACGATAACTGTGCAGGCGAGTCTGCCAGATCTTGACTTTGCGAACGGCTATTAATATCGACGGTCCATGAAGTCCCTTACGACGAGGTCATCAAAGAAGGCATGATCGGAAGTAAGCGCCCTATTTCATTATGCACACCTTGCAGATTGACCTCGATGAGTAGAATATACTCGTATGTCAAATGCTATCATAAACTTGAGCAAGGAGACTGGAAAACCCCCCATGCTCTTTTCGTTGTGTCAATGGGGGAGGGTAATAATGGTTTATCTATGTTTCGTTGACCGTCACTCAACTTTACATACCCGGTTTAGAACGAACCCTGGCTTTGGGCAAGAACACTCGGACAAAGTTGGAGGGTAAGCTAGTTTTATAACAAAAATGGGCTCAATTTACCTATATACGCTGCTTTCTAGACGACCAACGATACGTGTAAGTCGCATGAAAGCTTCGCTGCCGGTGAGCCTACTCACAGTTTCGCTTAAGTTCCCGAATGGGACGCCGTTACAACCATTTTAAACCAGTATGGTTCTCGTTCATCTATAAACGACTCGTACTAACCCTTCGGGGGTCAGAAATTCATTTTATTCTTGGGCGTCTGATTTCTACGGTCACAACGACCTCGATATCGTATGTAACGCTTCCTTCATCCCTTGGATTGCTTATGTGAATGAGCGTATTATATATCAAGCTTGAAGTGTGAGCTCTTGCAAAGCTCGCTCGTTGACTTCCCTTCTAATCCCGGATATACATTCAGAGGAAACGGGAACCTTACGTTCGAAGAGGCAAAATCTCATTTTACAGCGTGGGCTTTTATGAAGTCCCCCTTGTTGATTGTAAGAGAATTAATCTTTTCGCTTCCTTATAAATTTACTGAAGCTTGATTTAGGGCACAGATGTACGTTGGTGCCATACAACCGAGACAGTCTTGCTAAGGCCGTCTATGACAGCTATCTTCCATCACTTCGGAGACCGTATCCATCCTCAGTAATACAGAGATCATCGCGATCAACCAGGATCCAGTGGTCGGGACTTCGATCTCACCCTTTAGATGGGGTATCAATGTCAGTAGTACCCAAGCTACCGATCAGATGCTTTGTAATGTTAACCCAATGTCCTGGATCATTTCCGATACAGCCGGACTGGACGTCCAATGCCACTCATCCTGCACAATACTGGAGTGGTCAGAGCCAGAATGGTACCATATTCATGCTGGTGAGTTGCTATTTCTGATATTTACTTCGTGTAGGAATCCACGACTAACGCGGACATCCTTAGCTCAACACCTTAGATACACCTGCCGATATGTTCTTTCGCCTTGTGGAATCGCCTTGGATTCGAGCTGGGAGACAATACTCTGTCCGGGTTCGTCGTCTCACTCTCTATGTTCTTATCGGGAACATTCAAAGGCTTATGTGGGTTGGCAGGATTTATGGGCCCATACGGATAACGGGACCGCTATCCGCAATTTTACAGCGAAAGCCGTGCCTGCGCATGGAGTTGTGGCTTTACTTCTGAAAGATGCTGGTGATGAGCCGACAGGCACGATGCCACCCTGCTCGACGCTGGAGGGATGTATGGGCGAAGACGGCACACAGATTAAACTTTCATGATTGATAGTTTTTGCGGCTACCCATGGACATCGATGACGAGACAAGCTTATTTACGAAAGGGGCTACGATATATTCGACATCGAGCTATTTAATGATACCCATGGCGGTGTAGCATGTATGTGTGTATGTGTATGTAGTACTGGTATACAATCCAACGCGTTTAAGATTAAATTTAGTTACTGCTGTCGTCCCCTTCAAGAATTATAGAAACTAGATGGTATGCATGCCGAAGATAAGATATCGTGCGTAAAAAAAGATGGTATAGTAACTTGTGGTACATGAGGGGTTAACACTGATAAGTAGAAGCGGATATGTACCAATTCAAAATGCAAAAATGGATTGACAGAGCTGGAGGGAGTTGAGGCAGAGCAGTGAAAGCGGGGATATGCAGCATGGGTATAAAGAGGTGATGTATGTGACGAGATGAGTGCGTGAATTAGTCTTGTTTCGACTGGACGAGGTATCAAACGGAGGAGAATGACCCTATTAATCGGTGTATCAGTTCAATTAAGGCCTCGACCCGCTCATAAACAAAATCTGACGTACAAATGCGGGCGGTGGCATCACCACTACCAGTCGCCAACATACCGCCAAGTGGACTCGTATGCAGTGCAATAACTGCAGGTGACGATCGACCTCATTAAAATTGCGTGGAAAAATGTGGAAATGAAAGGCCTCACCTGAGTTCTTATGTCCTTGGAGGGTGAACTGGAGATCGGCGTTTCGGGCATCCCAGAAACTGACGCTGCGGTCTTTGGATCCCGAGATGATCCACCGGCTATCAGGCGTAATGGCAGTGGACAAGACAAAATCCTTAATGGTGAAACGAAGATTGCAACGCTCGTGTTAGTTCAAGGTCGTTGAGGAAGTCATCAAAACTTACGTTATGGCCCTTGAACGAGATACAGGGACAATTTGCGATAGGATATTGTCGTCGCACGGTTGCAGAAGGGGGGTTAGCTTGGTTCTGCAGGATAGGCATGATATTCCAGAGCCGCAATTGCTTGTCCAGACTCCCGGTAATGAGTCCCCTGCCATCAGGGGTGAACGACACACTATATACACTGTTTTCATGACCGTGGAGGGTGTCGACAAGTTCTACCGTTTCGATGTCATACAGACGCACGATAGTGTCCATGCAGCCTGCGGCCACGAGCTTGCTATCCGGTGAAATGGCGATGGAGGTAATTCCCTGCTCGAAGTCTTGACTGTCCTTGCTGAGGTGGATCATTTTGGAGGATCGTTGGCGGAGGTCCCAGATCCACAACGTCCTGTCCGCTGAACCAGACACGATATACCGCCCATTCCGCGAGAAATCCAGCGAGTAGATCTCCTCCGTGTGTCCTTTGAGCGTACGGATGATCTTTCGGGCGTCGATATCCCAAATCTTGGAGTGAACGAGTATCAGCTAATTTGTAGCAGATTCCTCAACGGATATCAGTAGACGCACCCTAATTTCATTGTCCTCTGATCCTGTGGCTAGCAACTTTCCATCCGGACTAAACTTCACACTTCTGATGTAATAATCCTTCGTTTGTGTCTGTGAACCTTTCGCTGGCGCTGGGTCGGGATCCGAGAGGATGCTAGAAGATTGTCAAATAAAATTAATGACGCCAAATATTGATTATATCAAGAGGATGATTACGCACCAGACCTTCTCGCCCGTCAACACATTGTACAAATGCGTCGACCCCTTGCACCCTGTCGCCAACAGTTTCCCATCTGGTGAGAATCGTATGCAGCAGACGACACTATATATTGGAGATTCGGCAATGTTGACGCCAGCAGGGCCTATTTAAACTCACCTGGTATGAGCGAAGGTATGCACGAGGCAGATACCGAGCGCCTTCTGAACTCTCGGGTTGTACACCACTTGCCAATCATTTCTATCAGGGATCTCCGGCGGAACGGGGTATCGTGGAGGCTCCTTCTGCAACTGCTCTCTCTCAGGTAAGGTTCGTTCCGCTGGTTCCCTTCCACTAGACACATCTGGGGAACGATACAGTCCGAGGGAATTGGGCGATGGAACTGGCATAGCAGAACTAGAGGAACTGGCATTTTGCGATTGCGCTCCCATCGGCGGTGGTGGATAAGAATCTAGTAACGAATCATGACGGCAACATTGTCAGCGACACAGGGGGAAACGATGGTGTCGAGAAATATATATACCGGGATGATCCCTCCCTGTCCTAGGTCGTTTGTGCGCACGATTATCGGGCGGGCGTTCTAGGTTTCGGTCAGCGTCCCCATCAATCGGTCTGGATGTCTTGAGCATGTCAATGCGGGCCAAGGAAGAGGAAGAATGAGGACGGTCAATTCGAGGTAAAGAGCGCGCTTGAGCCTCTGCAGAGAGTGGACGGTTGGATGAGTCAGGATTATGGGGCGAAGGGCGAAGGAAGGCTGGCAAGGAGCCCTCTGATACTCTCCCCGACTCGAAACGTTGATCCCTCTCTGCCTGCAGTTGGTGCGCCTCTTCTTCATATCTGGCAAGGACACGACTGTGGTGAACTTCAAGTTCGTACAAGGCACTTCGGACCGAATTGAGTTCCGCCAATTGAGACTTCACTGGAAGAAGAGGCGGGGAGCTCAGTATGTTTGGAAGAATAGGTCGCCAATGCGAAAACGACTAAGGGCGCACGCACACTTCATTTCCAGCTCATCGCGCTCGTTGCGTACTCCATCTAATTCGGCATGGAGTAGCTTGTACTCGGTCTTGATTGCATCTATAGAATCGAACAGAGAGGCTCGGCCTTGAGGAACCCCTGGAGTGGTGCTTGTGCGGATGGCGGTGGGCTGCATAGGTCGATGCTAAGGTGACCGTCCGGTTAATACATAGGCGGAGAAGCGCTCGACATATGACTGACGTTATACACAGGGCCTACATCTCCTGACATGATCTATATCCAGCGGGATCCTTCAGAGGGAATGATAGAGGATGATGTCCAGCAAGCGCTCGAAGAAGGGGGGGCGGAAGGAGAGGGGAGGCAGTGAAAGCGAAAGCAGAGCTATCAAAGGAAAGGGGTGCGTGGGGGAAAGAAAGGATTCTTGGATTTCATTCCAGAGTAAATATATACTGTGGCACTTATGAAATGGCCGGGTGATTTAACTGTCGTCAGATGAGATCGCAGGATATTAGCGATGATGTTGAAAAACTCTCTTGCCGCCGGGTTTACTTTCGTAAACACCACAGGTACCCCGAATTGCTCCATGGCCATAGTCCTGATAGGCAAAAGGTCTCTCCGTTTCCTTAAAATTTGGCGCCAAAGATTGCGTCTAGTGCAACGGTATGATCTGGCGAACTCGATGATTATTTGGGCGGCAGTTGGGCTATGACGGTTCCAATTAGATCACCGACCGACATACCGTTCCGCCGTTTCCGGCGCAAAAACATCATGCATGCAACTATCCATTCTTGAAGCTGTATCGGTGAACAAGAAGGATACATGCGACCGCGATGTCCGTCCGTCCCCCAGTCTCCCAGCATGGTGGGTCGACAAGTTCCGCACTATAAACCCTCTCGATGATGCTTCGCCGGCCACTAAACAGTATTACCTAGTTCTAAGCGAAGACGTTAAAATACACAGAGCCTATGGAGAATCCATGCTCCGGAATCCCCTAACTGTCCTGGAGAGTGGAGACGTTCTGCATGCTATGATGAACAATGATTGAAGTACCTTCTAGACGCCACGAGACAACAAAGGATAGGCTGTGACACAAGTTGACAAAAGCCGATGGAGGACGGAGACAAAGTTGATTGGCCCCAGATCCCATCAATTCCTAAATTGGCCAACCAAGGCTTAGTCATTTAAACCGGCCTCTCCGGCACTACTCGGCGCCCCCAATCCGGCACAAGCTTTGGAATTCCGCCGATGCAGACCGGTATCTGCCGTGTGAAGGGACCGAGAAGTGTCTTCCTCAAATCTGTCCTTGTCTTTGGAGCAAGCAGCTAACAAGTCAGCTGGCAGGTTTGTGCCTGATTAAGGACACCACAACATAGGATGCAGATATGCTTTCAAGATCCCAAACGCTTATGGGAATGGGCTCTTGGTCCCGTGTTCTCGTGCCTTTGATACATCCGATGCCAGATGTTTAGGAGGGCTTGGCTGCTATGAAGATTTAGGTCCAAAACATCTGAAAGGAATCAAATGTTTGAGAAAGACACACGACAATGACAGGCCAGGCTGATTTCCATCATCATTTGGCACGAAGATCGCAATGCAACGGCCAAAATCGCTGATCTAAAAACATAACTTTTAATGTCCTCGGAGTGCGAGCACAAACAAGAACGCCGTATTTTGATTCCGTGATTCTTGGCATATAGAATAAGTGGGCTAAATATATCTCTCGTAGACGACTGGGGAAGAGAAACAAGCAGGCCTGAACCTGCCTGAACTCTCAATTTTCCATTCCGTCTCTCGGAAGATGATTTGGAAGATAAGCAGGTCCGTCATACGGCAGTGTCCGTAGACACTACCTTGTGACGGAGGAAGACACCGTATATTGACGGCGTTTTGTTTGACCGAACCGTGCTTCTTCATGACGACATGGGACTAAAACAAGTCGTGTCGGTGAGCACCAATCATTCATCGTATACAAAGTACACACCGCTGAAGAAGCGCGGCATATTTATCCTTCACATGTTGGCGGACTGAGGGTATTTCGCACAGTGAATGGAGAAAGAAGCCTTCATTTTTCTGGCTGCACCTGATAGTCGGAAACTTGTCGTAATTCGCGAGATATGCAATAAATATAAGCCTTTCTCTACTTCGCGGATGCCCAATCCATTCATCATAGGTGCGAGATCCTCTCACTCATATGCTCTACTAATCTGAGACGCTTTTTTATCGTCTTCTCAGTTCGGAAAATAGCTTTTCGTATCCTCTGGACCTCTGCTGCGCATATTCATTTTGAAATGTCCGAAAGCCACCATGAATCGAAAATGCTGGCATGGATATACTCGAGTACATAGCCCCTTTGGTCGACCTTGTATCCGAAGCCTTGAAGACGCTGCTGGTCAAAGAGTCCTAGAGATCAACTGATGACAATTCCATTCAGATTCCATTGGACAGAAGCAAATAGATATTGTGACTTTTGTGACAAGTCAATGTCGTGGTAGCTATAATTAAGCCTGTTCTCGCGTTGTTCATGAGCGCTGCCTCCGAATAAGTGTACCATTCTGTGGGTAAGATAGAGCGAGATTCGTGAATTTTGGACAGATCGTACCACGTGGTGCCCTGTGAGAAGGGAAAAACTCGTCGACATTGTTAGTTGGTATGAAGATATTATCACAATTGCCTCTTTGAACATATTGATGACTGGAGGTTGTATTACCTGTTAGTACTTCACGGAATGAAGGTCCTCGTAAGAATAGCAAACAGATCCGTATCGAGTCTGGATTCCATGCCCTTCAGAAGAGAAAGAATTTCCCCAAAAGGTCATGAGCGCTTCGGTGGGATTCAGTGACCCTTAAATTCAGCGGAACGGCCTTCCGAATGTCCAGTCTCAGTGGTGCTGGAAAATTACATCTTCACGCCGTCCCAGTGGGTCATAATGATTTAATTACGACAGCAGGAGCTCCTGTGAGCATGTCATGTGGAGTTCTAACACGTCGGAGCGGCACTACAGATCATCAATGCGCCGACAGCCCGGAAACGATGGTTGGGCATGCTACAAGCCCACTGATGCTCTTCCGTGACCTTCAGCAGACACATGCAGGCGCTTTGGTATTTGATCCGCTGCTATGAAGCGCTGATGAAGCGGGGGAATATCTCGACATGTCCGTAGAATATTGTAAATCAAGTCATTACCAACGAGCGTGCAGGGTAGGGCGAATTTTTGGACGCCTGAGATCCATAAAGGATTGCTAAAATAGGTGATGATGCGCCGGGGAGATGTAGTTTTCACCCGCGTGTATTAATAACTTCTAGAACAAGAATAGCTGTCCCACTTACTTATCAGTACAAGTGAGCCTAAAAAGGATGCAAATACACACCTCACAAGCATTTGGTGAGCACAGACGCCGGAGAAACCCATGACAGAATGCATATTTCGGGTTTAGAGGCTTAAGTGGAAGGTTGAAGAGAACCGGGGGTCTGGAGGGATGGTACAATTTTATACGTATCAGCGAGGGGACTTTCGGATGACGGTCCAATGGCAACAAGAACACGCACCACGATCGTTACCACCAGTGGATGCTCCAGCGACGGGTCTAGGATACTGCACGGTCCAATACACGAGGATATACATGCGCTAATATAAAAAAAGAGGCCTGAAACCCCGAAAGGCCAATGGCAGCTGCAGAATGGCCAGCAAGACCGCCTAGAGATGAAATTCAAATCAGTGTAGTGTACCCACGGCTTCTCGTAAAAAGGCAGAGGCATACATACCCTAGTACAAGCATTCTTTGAATTAGGAAAGATCCAGTGATGAGAAAATTAGCGCCGAACAGATGCTAATTATTCAAATATCGAAGCATCGTTTCTGGCGTTATCAGAGAGGGTTTTTATGCAATTGAATGGTGGTACTTAGCACTTAGTGTCGGAAGCGCACAATTCGCGGCAAGGAAATTTTGAGTTACCTCAGTGCCAAGACAGCAGAATTTGAAAGTGACGCTACTTACCGAGCCGCCCAGACGGGGAGTTTCCATTGATGAACAGGAAGCAATATCGCCAGCTCTGGGGTTCGTTCTGATAGTAATACATAAGCGCAGTCGTGGCCAATCAGGGTAGATGTGAATACAGGTGCGCACCTATAATCGAGATCACTGTTTTTGAGATAGTTATGTACCAATAATTAAGCCCTTATATGGGGTCCTCTGGGTTTGTCTTTGTCTATCATTCTTGGAGATTTCTATTTGACACTTTAAGCCAGGCCTGAGAGAATTAGTAGCGAATGATGTCGATTGGCTGGATCTCGCGAGTATCTATTGGAAAAATGTCACTCACTTATCTGAGCGACGCGCTAAGCATGTGCATTCAGGTCAGGTCGGCGGTCGCTGTCCAAAACTGGGGGACTTGATGCAAGTAGTTCAGTTGGGAACCAAATATTTCTTGCCTTGACACCGGGAAGATAGGCATGGTTGACATCTCTCGAGAATTAGGGTAGGGGATTAAAGAAGACGCGTCAGGGATTTGGCTATATGGTTGTTTATTAAGAAAGCTTTAAGCTCAATATACACGCACATCCAACTATGACAATGTTACTTTTTAGAAGCAACCCATCCAGCGAGGACACCGACGACGGTGATAGATGCCCACGCACGCGACGTCTTTCCACCTAACCATAAACGCAGCCAAGTTGTGTTACCAGATGTGGTTTGGGCCTTTGCCGACGGCATAGAGTTCGGTTTTGATTGCAGGGATTGGGGAGGCTCGGCCAGCGATGACGAAACCCCCGGTGGCGCCATCGAACTATCAAGGGGCGGCACGATCTCCACCTGAGCGACCCCACCAAAGAAGTCGGTTATCCGCGTCGTGTCCAAGGGTCGCCTAAACAAATCCGTACGCACACCAGGTCTGGAATTCTTGATTCTGGAATCGACATAATCAAACTAAACATAGGTTAGGACATAGCACATAGACGACAAAACCGGAATGACTTGCCAGTTCTTTCATCGAAGCAGGACTCGTCTTGTTTATCTTCTCCATGAACTCCAGGGTAAAATGGGTATATTCGTCGATGACAGCAACTCCGATGTCGCTATCGCTGGCATGCTGGATATTGGTCAGAGAATTCGGGGGCGACAACCAAGGCGGGGGCGACTTACGGAATATGAGTTCTCTCCCTGACGAGAAGAACCAGCGGCAAGGATGTTAGGCGAGTACAATTTGGAATACATCGTGTTAGCCTGACATGTGTCAATCATAAAGAAGAGTTCGTTGTATCTGCATGGGGGACTGGAATTAGAGTGGAGTCAAGTAGATTGGGAATAACAACGCGCCTTCTCTTCTGGTACATTTGTTCAAATGCATCTGCGACGTCGAAGGCGCTGATTTCTTCGTTGTCCTGGAATTTGAGGAATTCGTTCCCGCCATGGCCCGTCATATATACAAAGACATTGGATCTCTCGTTGCTCAGCAAACGCTTGGATCGTGGGACTGATGAATCCATACGACCTAGAGAGGATATGAACATACTTTTCATCTGATGAATGGGCGAGAGAAATAAGAATAGGGTAGAGCTGATACGGATAGACGGGGTGCAGGACAATCAACCACTGTTGACTTCCTCTAGAAGCAACCCCCGAAAATCGTGGATGTACCAATGTAGAGCGCATAATTTGGGGGACATATCTGGCCTCTCAATTGAAAATGTCTATGACGCACCTGTTAACACCCGAATGAAATTCTCTACTGTGACTTCATATCCACGGTAGTCCACCTCTATGTTGTCGCCGTATAGATCGAGATGACGGCCAGGGTTAGCGTAGACACTTCCTGGAACCTTGTTTCTGGAATTACACGAAGCGTCGTCGGCCAGCATAAGGATGATATTCGAGTCTGGGATGCCTAACCGCTTCACAGTTCGGTACCTAGATGTTACGGAATTTAGATGCGGTTTC
Source organism: Pholiota conissans (assembly GCA_015484465.1). NCBI lineage: Eukaryota > Fungi > Basidiomycota > Agaricomycetes > Agaricales > Strophariaceae > Pholiota > Pholiota conissans. The sequence goes on from MU155223.1 coordinate 101,343, forward strand.
AATATATTTTTCTGTAGCACACACATTCCTAGGGCATTTGCCATATGCTGGATATCATAAGCTTCGTTCTGTGGTCAAGTCGATGACTGCGTACTCTGTAATTGAACCAATATCTCGATGAACAGACCAGCACCGCCCAATTGTTCGTGTGTGTCGAACTAGTCGCATTTGTCGATATTGCGTGTCTTTCAAAGAAGCTGCTTGCGGCCTCTTCATGTATTTGACTTGAACGAGCAACCCAAGCCCAGCTTGAGAGCCATAGAATGATGTGGGCGAGAGGAAAGACCATTTCTAGCGGAGTTTCAACTCCGCACTCTCTGGTGTTCACCCGCGGACGTGGACTCGACCACCACCATGACTTCCACTTCCATCGACGCTTCGAAGAGCATCTTCACTAGTATACCATATGAAATCTTATTGGAAAATCTCTGTTTGTCGTCCTCCTCGCTATCCTCTGCAAACTATCCAGCCTAACAGTAAAATTGCCCCGATTCTTCTGTGTCATGTCTGCTCCCTTTGGAGAACGGTGGCACTCACAACCACCGCCCTATGATCACATCTTCATTACCTACTACCCATGTTATGGAACATATGTGGGCACCCTATCATTTGCGACACAAATTCTTGGATGGAAGCCGTTGAGTTCTTGCAGTGGTGGTGGCGCAATCAAGGTGTACCAACATTCCTTCGAATGATTATTCGCCCTAAGCGTGACGATCAGATGCTAGAGCGATCGTTTCGCATGAGGGTCGCGACGAAGAATTTTTACTCGAATTTTTAAGCTCGGCGCAGTATCTAGATGCTCGTGAGCTCTATCGATATTTGACTGAGATCCGGGAAGATAACATCGGATTGCACAATTTGCATACGCTGGTAATTATCCACTACACACATATCCACCTTTCTGATCCTAATGAAATGATATAGATTCACCATCTTGGTTTCGTACCTATTGGATTTCCCCCGTCGGTGCGCCGGTTGTCCCTCTTTTCATTCCGTCATAACGTTGTACCTCAATGGATGGGCGACCACAATAGCCGGTCCAATTTAACCCACCTCTGTCTTCGCATGGCATGCACTCTCTAATTGGCTTATGCTCATCCGCACCGTCCCAAGCCTCAAGTAGGCTTATCTTCATGTCGGGATATCAGATTTCAAGGGATGCAGGTTCAATTGCTATCGAAAAAGCATTGAAAGATGCCTTGTTGAAAATATCTCGAAAGCCTCCATCAACGTCCCAGATGTATCTTTCGAGGTAGAGTATGTCGAGGTTCGATACCAGATACTTTGTTTAGTGAAATTCTGGAATCTTGGGAAGAGTAGAGGGGAAATTTTAAATGGCGACTCCCGTTATATCTTTTTTTAAATATTTATTTATTCAGACTTACATAGCTAATCCTTGTTTGGTTGTCGGAGTTCAAAACATTGCTTTCTTCTTGCCCTCATCGAACATATGCAGACTCGGTCAAAATGAATGGTAAATTTAGTCAGTTACTTCAGAGAACTTAACTAACGCTGTTGCCAGGACTTGTTGCCTATGATTATGACTCTCCTAGTGACTCCGAAGCCGGGCCTTCAAAGTCCAACGACGACCAAAACCACACGAATGTGAGATAATTCACCGCCATTCTCTGCGATTGTTTCCATCTTTCTGGCTTTCATTCCACGTTGGATAGGACGTTTCATCGAAGAGAGGTGCAAAGAGCTCTTCTGAAGGTACAAATCTTGACCCATATTCGTTCGATTGATCCCCATTCTGCCCATAAAAGGACGCCGGATACTTAAATCCCAAGTCATCATCAAAAAGCCCACTATAAGCCACAAAAATCACAGCCTACGTGCTCATATATCGGACGACCTTGTAGAACATGATCGTTCCGGAGTTGCAAGCTCGTCTCGAGATGCGAGTGTCGCTGCTGACACGTCGCCTATGAAACTCCAACCCAGCCCATCGGAAGAGCCCCAAGACGAACTCCGTAAGATTAGGAATCTGCTACGCCCTCCACCTATACCAGATGTACCAGATTGGGGTATTCCTGCTGAGACTGCGGAGCCTTGCGATCCTGCGTTGCGGGTACGTGGCTTAATCATGCGAATTTGCCACGCATTGACGGCTGTTTCAATTTAGGCGAAATTAATGCAGTTCTTTGCTCTCAAGCATGACCCTGTAAATCCAAAGCATTTCAACGACTCTCTCATGTCCAACCGGTCCTTTCGAAATCCGCATCTATACACGAAGCTAGTTGAGTTCGTGGATGTTGACGAACGCGCAACAAATTTCCCCAAGGATATCTGGGACCCGAACGACGTCAAGCCAGATTGGTTCGCTGACCAAATCGGTATGTTGGCCCTCTTTCTCCTCATGATATCACATTCACGCCATTTCATCTGTTCCCTTCGTTTACTTCTTTCATCTTCTCGGGTCAAACCTTTGTCTCGTGCTCTGCTTTCTTGCTGTCCTTGCCATCGATTTCCTGGGCCCAATTCCTCCATCTTCTGGCGCTTCTGCACGGGCGCATATGTTCCGCTCTCCGGCCTGCAACTCGTGGGTACGACAATTCAAAGCGGATGTCCAGAAGGAGCAATCCGAGAGGCAATCTGCTTCTCAGGCTGCAGGGAAACGCAGTCATATCAATTTTTCGTCTGCAAAAGACAAGGAAGGTGCACCAAGAAAGAGTCGCTTTCAACCTTATGGATCGTCTACATTGGGAAAGGATCTTAGTTCTCGACCGAAAACTCGTTGGGGACCTTGACGTTGTTTGATTATGTGCTATTCAGTCTCCTAATGAAACCTATTTTTGTGAAATAGTGCGCCCTCTTTCTGTCGCCAAATTAAGGTCAACCGAAGAAGACAACGATCGTCGATTGTTTATGCTCAGCTTCTTTGCTGCTCGCCGCCCTCTCCTTTTGAGCGATTTCTTCAAGGTTAAGGATAGTTCCAAATTGGCCACCGCCTTTTCCGAAACAGGCGCAGACAAGGAATATTTTCCGTGCGTTCAGAACAAATCCAGGTTGTTGGCTGACTAGATGATCATATCTGCGCTGTTGGGTGGCTGACGCGAATTCCGCTGGCCAAACTAGCGAAAATAATCTGCAGGTATAAATCCCATCTCACCTCCTCTCCTTTCTTACCATCATACCACCAGCATCTCGCTCAATCTCCTTTCACATCAGCAGCTTAAGCTCTTCTTCTCCAGCCACCAACAACACAGCGTTCTCCATGCTCAGTCCCTACGGAGGATCCGCCCTCCGTTATGGGAGCGCGGGCTCTGCTTTCAAGGTCGCCGTAACGGCGGGCCTGCTCGCTCTCAAATCCGGCGACAAGCGGCCCTTCGTTGAAGACCACAAGGCGGGCATCACCATCTTCGCCGGCGCCGCTGGGGCCGCTAGCCTCGCCGCCATCGCCCATAACACCCAGTACTTCGCCAACGGTCTCTTCGTCAAGCCCTTTCATCACAAGTTTTCCCACCACAAGCCTACGCGTACCCGCTCTAGCGCGAAGCCTACCAAGACCCAGCACTTCGCGTCTGGGGCTACCGGGAAACCTAGGAACGCGGTTTTTGCCCTATCCATTTGCGTTCTGGTCGCTGGCGGTCAGGCCGCCATGGTTTTAGGACAATGCTCCTCTTTCTCATCGGGCGGGGATGGCGAGGACGGTAACGGCTCTCAGAGCATCTCTTCTAGCGACGGAAATTCGGTCAACGGTTCTGGTCAGCCTCATTCCTTATTATGAAGTACCTCCGACTTACCTTACATCATTTATAGGCGGTGACTCTTCTGCACCTGACGGTGCTACGGGCGATCCTTCTGGTATCAAACGTACGTTCTCATCGACACGCTCTTACTCTTTGACTAAATTGTGCATTCAAGTCTCAGACATTTCGCTTAAGGGTCTCGACAAAGGCTTTGGAGGGGGCTCTCCTCCCCCTCCTCCTCCCCCTTCGCACACGACCTCGGGCTCTGGAGATGGGAATAACGGTCGCAAGGTCTACGGTCTGGATTGGCGTGCTCTTATCGTCGCCGCCACCGTTGTGGCTGCCCTCAAGAAGTTCAAGGTCCAGGACATGCTCAAGGCGGGCGAGCAGGACGTCGGCCACGTCGATGTCCAGCCTGTCCAAGGCGTTTTCGGTTTCCAGAACCAGACGGTCGGCTATATTCGCGACGTCGTCGGTGCTGGCCTCCTCGACAACACCTCGCGCCTTACTGTCTCATCTTCCACTCATTCGGTTTTCGGCCATCATACGGACCTCATCACTACCACGAACGACAAGGACAAGAAATTGGCACTCATCTATGACTTCGCCAACTTCAACAACACCCACCATCTCTTTGGGCATGTCGAGATGTGTGCTGGTGAAGTTGGCACCAATCTCATCCTTTTCGAGCACACCGACGACAGCCCATACGTCACCGTTTTCCCCCAGGCGACGATTGAACAGGTCGTTACACTGGGCACCGGCATTATCGACAACTCCTCTGTACGACGCTGGTTATCTAATCACACGAGGAAGATGAGGAACTTCATTACATTCATCCTTACCATCGTCTGTCATCTACTTGCCAACATTCTCCTTGGAGTGGTTGAACACCTTAACGCGACCATGAAGAAATGGGACGACGAAGAGGTATGACGCCTTCGATGTTGTATGTTAAATGTAACTAATCTCTTTCTTAGGCGGCGGCGGCGGCGGCGGCGAACAATAACACGGTGAATGAAAGCTTCAGCCACAAACAATCGGAATCCAAGACCTCTCAACACAAAACGACTGCCTCCTCCAACGCCGTTCTCGTCAAGGAGGTTGCAAAGAGGGCAGCCATCAAACGTCCCTTATGGTTGCGGTCCGATATCGAGGGCTCGGTGCCCGCTATTGAGGATTATTTCGCCACGGAGATTCTCGCTGTCGAAGAGGTCTACGGTTTGGAGATCATTGTCGACGGCATCACTACTCAGAAGTCCATCGTCGAGGACACCAAGGACACCGTTGAGGACGTTGTCGAGGACACCATCGAGGACGTCGTGGAGGACAACCAGGACACCATTGAGGACGCCATCGAGGACATCGTCAAGGACAACAAGGGCACTCTCGTCGTTCAAGCTGCTTCCATGGTTGCTTGTATCTCTTTACCTGCAATCTCAGATTCTGATATAACCAAGGAGATCTCTGTGAGTTTTTTCCCTTAATTTTTTCTGGGACCAGGATCGTGACGGTCTTGTTCTATCACAGTCATCCAAGTCTTTCCCTCCCAATGTAAATGTCATCTCCGTCAATACTGTCACCGAGACGGATTCTTCGGTCGCTACCACTACAACAACTGCCACTACATCCACCACCACCACTACCACCACCATCGAAGAGGCATCGGAGATACCCCAGCTCTATGCCATCCCTGTAGTCGGGGAAGAACGCGCTCGTCGTCGTCGTCGTCGAGGTCATGGTGGTCGTCGTAATAACATCCGCGCTGGGCACGGACAAGGTGGACGGGCGGCGAACGGCTCTTCGCTTTGAACTGCAACAACCCTTCTTCGTCGTGGTTCTCCTCCAGCAAATCTGGAGATGCTTGCTTCTTCAATTAAACTGCATAGGTCTTGGGATGAGCGGTCGCTTTCGAACTTGGCGCCTACGAACGACGTTTAATCACTGCTGCGGATACTGGAACATCAATCGGCTGACGAGTCTGTCGATGGTCCTTCCCTTTCGTTGGGAACATTGTCTGACGAGATGATGTCCTCTCCACATTGTGCTTCCTTCGTGGGACTAAGGCGCTGACGAGCGTCTGAGTCTCGCTACGGGAGTACCGCGTTCGGTTGTGTCGTGGAGGTTACTGCACTGACGAGTGTATGTCGCATTCACGCGCACACCCGAGGAAGGAGTCCGCCTCTCACCCATCAAAGCATCGTTCACTGATCATCGATCATCACCGCCATCAAACTTTCGCTCGCTGCATTCCATCCAACCTTTGCCGCCCTGCTAGAACCATGGCTATCGATCACTGAAGTACTGTTCACTGCCTTCAAAATCAAGTTATACTCTCCGACCTGCCTCCCTCAACGACAGCCTCTTTTGTATCTGATACAAAGATTTTCCTTTTCCTTTTTTGCCTATTTCTTGATATCTTTATCGTCTCTCTCATCATCTCTTCATACCCATACCCCCGCCTTTGTCAGCTCACTGCCACCCCATGTAGTTTCTCGTCTGGATGATTCTCTTTCTGCTTGTTTCTTATGTAAAATTTCTAGACCTTTTTGTGTGTACCAAATCATGTAGCTTCTTAGCATCCTCATAGCCTGAAATCATATCATCGTTTCTCCTTCCTTGCGTAAATTCAAATGAGTGATTATATCGAGATACTGCACGTGAATATTAGCCTGGCGCAGGTGCCGTGACGCGCATCGTCGCCCACGTTGTCCAGCTTTCCACCACATCAAGCCAGCATCGAGCCTTGAGTTCGAGCTTGCAAGCTTGAAGCTTCACAACTTCACATTGGCTTGGATCTAGCGTGGATCTGGATCATCCGACAGTCATGCCCCACCATGCTCGTCCGTTACCCCTGGGACTCGACGAATACGAACTCATTCTTGACTCGCTCAAGGGTATGGACTACGAAATCCGCAGGGACATTCTCCAAGCCATATGCTTGACCCATCGTTCCCTTGTTCCACTCTGCCAAAAGCGACTGTTTTCCACTATCAAATTCTCATCGAAGAAGGCGGACGCGTTTCTCAACATCCTGAGTGTTTCTCCGTATCTAGCCGATTACATCCGGAATCTCACTTTAAACCTCCAACTTGACAAGGAACCAAGTCCCACAAACTCGCAAGACGTTACCAACACCGCCCAATGTCTTGAAAAACTGAACAATTTGATTTCCCTTACCGTTCTGGGGCGACGAGATTGGCATACCATCGACCTTCAAACATCCAATGCGATTCTACGTCTCATGCTGTCTCCCAATCTCAATACTCTCGGGTTGCGCGACTTGCAAAATTTTCCTCGTCATGGGCTTTCCAGTTTGAAACAATCTCGATACCTCAATTTTATCTCTTTCGGCGCAATCACCATCGATCCTCCCGCTACAGTCGGCCTACCAAGTACGAGCTTCGAGTTCGATAATACGCTGGGTCCAGCCAACCCCACTTTTGCTCAAATTGCCTCTTTCAGTGGCAGTGCCGATGCTATCGATGCTCTCGTTGGTGGACCTGACTCGCGCTGCAGAAGTGAGCCGGTCTTCGACTTTACTCGACTACGATCTCTTTATTCGGAGCTAGGGAGCATTCCCGATGCTGAAGCGAATAATATGCTGATAGGACGTTCGGCTTGTCTCGAAGATGTGTTCTGCACTAGTGAGTAAGCCTATGCAAGTGCACAACATTCACGCGTACTCATTCAGAACAGTCAAGAAACACTCGAGAGCAACCTTCAAAGGCATTTCCGCCGCTATTTTGAAAGGATCCTGTCGAACGCTCAGAAAATTGACCCTCTTCGTTGTTTCTCCAACGACCGACGAGGATACCGACGATGATCCTTTCTATGGCTCCAGCGCAGAAATAATGCAACTGATTGGCCGAATGGAATCTCTCGCTACCCTCAAGCTTCATTTCTATTATGATATCGATGATGTTAACGAGCTCGGACATATTTGCCAGACCATCAAAAGGGAATGCATAAACTTCGATGCCTACTTTTCGGACCATCGGGCTTTCGCTAGACTCAGCTCCCTCGTGATCCTGTTTGTACTGAACATTCACCACGGACGCCTCGTCGACGTTAACGACACAGTGGGAGAGCAGCATTTCGCCCACCTTTTCACCCAGTATGTAAAGCATGAGGCTTTCAAAAATGTACAGGCAATTTCTAGGCTTGCATTGTCATTCGAAGTGGAGATCGATTGGCCTGAAGGGGATGGTATATAATGTATTGTTGCTGATGGTGATAGACTATCGTTGGTATTCTAATTAACCACTATTCAAGTTACACAAAGACCTCGTCGAAATAACCTTTTATATTCTGTCGTGAGTCTTCCCTCTTTCTTTTTCCCAGTGAATGTGGTTCTAATATAATCAAATCTGCTTGAAGAATGTTTAATTTTACATATTTATCCTCGTGGAAGCCATGTTTGTCTTCTGACCTCCCTTTTCGGAGCCCCGGGAAAACCTCGGATAAAGTGAAATCCGTCTTCAGCACGACTATAAGGTTGACTAATTTTCTCAGGTCGTGGGCTCTGCATCGATCCAAGATACACCTCATAGGCGAGGCAACTATGGCCACTGACATTGCAGATGCAAACGCACATTCTTCCTGCACTCAAGTTCATATCAACGAATCTACAACCGAAAAGGTGAACGGTGGAACTGATTTGGAGATAGTTGGAATTGCGGATGAAAAGTCCCCTGATCTGGAGGAGGGTAGAGAAACAGAGGAGCCTGTCGATACACGCACTCCGAGGCAAAAATCTGTCTCGAAACTACAGTTTGGCGCACTTTGTTGGACTCTGACACTCGGTGGATGGAATGATGGGTCCACGGGCGCTTTGCTCCCCCGTATACAGAGGGTGTATGATGTACGTCTTTCTGAGTCATCTGTGTCGTGTTGAAGAACTGATCTACCCTCTTTAGATTCCATATATTATTCTCTCTTTGATATTTGTCTTCGCATGTGCGGTATGTCGATGCCCGGCACTTAACTATTGTCATCCTAATCAACCAGTCTTAAAATTATAGGGGTTCATGGCAGGATCTATCCTCAATATGTATATAACGCCTCGACTAGGATTTGGAAGGGTACAGCTTAAAACTGTTGTTTCCTGACCGCGACACTGAGCTTCCAATTTTGCTTATACAGACCTTGCTCTTCGGGTCCGCTCTCCAATTGATCGCCTATTGTATTCAAAGCAGTGCCCCTCCGTATCCTGTCTTTGTTCTGGGGTATGTCATTAGCGGGATGGGAATCTCCCTTCAGGTGCGTGGCTAGCCGCTTTCTGAAGGAAATTACTGCTGAACATATGACTTTAGGATGCTCAAGCCAACGGGTTTGTCGCAAGCTTAAAATACAATGCTATTTCTAAGATGGGAATTGTCCATTCCGCTTATGGTGAGTGAGAACGTTGTGTGCGATTACTTGGGTCTTTCATAATTTATTTAATATCAGGTTTCGGCTTACTGATTGCGCCTTTCGTCTCGACACAATTCGCACAGCAACCTCACTGGTCGTTCCACTTCCTCGTCTCCCTCGGAATGAGCCTCTCAAATACAGCGTTCCAATTTTTCATGTTTAGATTCAAGTCATTAGACGGTATGTCTTATAATTAGTTAAGGTTTATGCTAACGACTAATGTAATATCACGACAGTCTGTCTTGAAGAAGGCGGCGAGCCACCAGTAGTTAGATCCCATTCCGATAAAGGTAGCCTCTTTAGCCAAGTCATGAAGAACTGGAGGATACATGCAGTCGCCGCTTTCATCATCGTATACCTCGGAGTCTCGGTGACTATTTCAGGTATGTCGTATACCGGCGCGCTCCGTGTAAGCATGACCTTCGAGAACTCAAGGACTTGATGTCAGGGTGGATTGTGACTTACATTATTGCTGTGCGTGGAGGCGGACCATCTGCTGGATATATATCGGCCGGAGTCTCTGGTGGTAAGTCCAACTCCCTACGGCTTTGAGAACTGGAGCAGCAAGAGATATGAAATGATGTTCAGGCATCGTAATCGGACGGACAGGGCTCTTATGGGTCAACAAGAAGGTAATGCATCAACGCACCTTTTTTCGAAGGAAAATTAAGTTTCAATAGATTGGCGAACGAAAGGCGGTATTCTTGTATGCTTCTATCTGCATTGGGTAAATGTCGTTTCTTTCCTCTGTGATCGCGGACATTTACTATAGCCACGTGTTTTTATAGGCTTGAAATAATTGTCTGGCGTGTTCCCTCACTCATCGGCAACGCCGTGACTATTTGTATTGCGGGGATATTCTTGGGACCCATGTATCCCCTCGCCATCAACCAAGCAACCCGCATCCTACCCGCACATATCCTCACCGGCGCCATTGGCTGGATCGCCGGCTTTGGGCAGACGGGGAGTGCGCTTGCCCCTTTTATCACTGGTGCACTGGCGTCGCGGGTAGGCTTGCAAGTTATGCCACCTTTGTGAGTATCTAAATATTGCTGTTATGGTTCGACTAACTGGTTCCACGATAGCTTGATAGGATTGACTGCATTGATGATAGTCGTGTGGGCGTTAATACCTAATACGCCTTACAGATGTGCTTGAGATGTGCAGTTTGAGATACGTTTTACGCTCTTGTTTGTTGTATTTCTCTCAGAGACACTGATACCGACTTCGTTCAAGTCTTGCCTTGTTCAGCTCTGAACCCACTACTATAAAACTGACAACTTCGCATTGGCGAAAGGCGCAATGTTTAACGCGTCGAGCGAGAATTGGTCTGTGAGAATTGGCACATAAGAGCTAAGTATGTATCGGATATAACTGATCGCAACCTTTCAATGGACCAGCTGATTTTCGCCAACTTCACACCCACAATGAATTCGAAGAGAAGTATTTTCAAGTTGCTCGTTCATATGACCTAAAGCAGAAAAGGAAACTTGACACCCTTGCGAACGATTATTAGTCGTGAGCTCTTTAGCGCTCTTCTTTCCAGTGATTGTCCGAGATATTTGTTCCTACGGTTCGCAATGCACACTACGGTTGAGTTATGCATCAGGAAGTTCGTAATTTACTTTTTTTAGCTTGTGCAAGTCGGAAAAGTAGCCTAAAAGCCGAAAAGCTGCGTTTCCAAAAAGCTAGGTCCGACTTGGCAAAAAGTTACATAAATTTCCTTCCTTTCCCCCTAAAATGCGCTAAAAATATCCCAAATCGGGCCGCAGAGAATCTATTTCTGGGGACCACTCAATACCTCTTTGATTCGTGAATTTCTACGTGTTATCGTATGCTACCTTGGTATGTAGAAGCTCCTAATAATAATAAAAATTTTGCGCCAACTTTTTACAAGCTAAAAAGCCGGGAAAAGGCGACAAGTAAACTGTGATCTTGCTGATGTGTCATCTCACGCTGTCCAACTTTAGATGGCAGAGACTGGGAAGCGCCATGATTTGGACTCGAAGAGAATTATAATCGTAAAATTTCATGTGGAACAATTAAATTCGTGAATGGTGCGCCATCCTTAAGCAGAATACTCTGAATGTACTTGTAACTTTCAGGGAAGGGAAGCTTGGGGGAAATGGTGGACCCGGACCGCGTCGACACGTGATCAAAATGTGCCTGAGATGGCGCTCCGCCGCTGATTTGCCCTTCTCCCCCTCCCTCCACCATCAAACTCTCATTTCTACCTCGAGGATGTCCCAGGAGGCTATGTTCCCTCCGTATCTCAACATGACGGCCTCCGCGAACCAAGGACATTCAAATTCGGAGTCTCCAGCTAGCGCAAGCTCTCCCAGCGGCCCCACACCTCAGAGCCCGAACACCCAGCTAACGATGAGCTTGCTGAATAATCTGCTGCAGATGCAGGGCCTCGAGAACAGTATCGTATCGCAGCAGCTATCGGCTTCGACTCAAGCTCAAAATCAAGCATCTTCATCTGGCGCGCAGCCGCAATCTCCTGTTGCGAATGCATCGTCGCCCAATTCATTCCCCCCGCACCTCATGTTGGAGCAGCAGTTCAAGCTTTCACAACTTCAGCAGCTTCAACAGCTCCAAAATCAGATTTTCCAGCAGCAGGTCGGTAGTTTTCGTGGCGTCTGCGTGTCCAGGCTTGTTGATCGGGTGTTGCGCGGTCGCTTTCCGCTTTAGATCGCGCTTATTAGTGGTCAATCACCATCTATGCTGCCTTCGACCCCATTGTTCGACGTTTTTCGACAGCCTGGCGCAGGTGGGGGCGCAACTCCAGGAGAACAGCAGATGTATACGGGCTTGCCAACTCCCGGTGCGTTTAGCAGCGAATTTTTTTTTACTTCCGTTATCAGATTCGCCCCTCTTCATTTTTCAAATACTTTCAGCGTCTCCATTGCACAGCTTTTCCCAGCTGTTTTCACATATTTTATTCTCAACGTTCGTCGGTGGAGGGCGTCTGGTCTCGACGCCAGTAGACTTATCGCGGACTCCATAAATACCTTTCGTGGGTCAGCCCGCGAGAGTCAAACATAATTCTCTGCGTTTAACGATGCCTTTAGTTTCGCTCTTCCTCTATTTTTTTGGAGGTCGCAGATCCGTTTCGGGAGCCGAATGACGACAATGCCCTCCAAGTCCATGTCTTTGTTTCACTTTCCTTCAGTACCTTTTCATCTTCGAGCACAGAAGGATGTCGGAGTCGCGCGAACTGCGGCGGATCTATCTTTCCTACTCGCATTCTATGTTTTCGTTTTGGTTCATCGTGTCATAGGCTTATCTCTGCTCTGCTGGATATCCTTGCGTTTTCCTTCCCACCGCCTTCCCTTGACTTCTTTAGCATTATTTATAGCGAATAGGGGCTTTACTAACCACATTGTTTGCGCTCTTTAGGACCTTCGGGCGAAATCAGACCCCAACAACCAGTAGAGTTCGTCTCGCCATCAGCCCTTTCAAACTACATGGAACCGCTGCCACAATCACTCGTTCCCCCGCCAGGGAATCAATCCTCTCGAAATAGCCTGCAGCCATCTCCAAGTCCTAATATGTCCACGGGACGTCATCACCCTTCGCACCAGCGTCAGGGTTCCGCAGCCGGCTCGCGGAATCAGGATCTTCAACGCCAGCTCATGGCGCTATCGCAAAATGGAAACTCACATCAGCATGGCTCTTTCCACCCACATCCTCCATCGCCTTCGACGTTCCAACAGCAGCATCAGCCCACATCACCTATGCACCCGCCAGCGTCGCCCATGGACCACCGCATGTCCCCAAATACATTCGGAGTGAACATGCATCAGCATCAGCATCCTCCGCCGCAGGGTTTTGCGGCACGCGGCGCGCATGGCCTTCTGCACGGCTCTGGCCTCAACCCCAACCTGGCGCATTCAGCTCCGGAACATATTGCATTCAATATCTACAATGGTCCCGAGGGCAACATGCCCACCACGAATATCCCTGGCCTCACGCTCGGTCCTGCAGGCACTCCGATTGGGGCTGCGGCGCCTCACCAGCGGAGACTGAGTCTGAGCGAGAGCCCCCGTTACGGCCAGCACCAGATGCACGCGATGTCTATTTTGGACCAGGACATCTCGCCACTTACGAGCCCGTGGCTCGGTGCCCATCCTACGACGTCTGCGGCCTCTTCTGGCAGCGCTGCGCGCCATCGGTCTAGTACGAGCGTGAGCGGAAATAAGCGCATGGCATCGTCGAGTGGCGACGAAGGCGGGTCTGCGAGGAAGAAACAGAGTCCAGCAATCAGGCCAACTCTGGGCATGAGCGTTGCCAGACTAGTTGGGCGGGAAAACGGGTCGACGTCGCCGTTGGGTAGCGGGGAGAAAGGATCGGACCATCACACGAAGGGGCACACACCGCCGCTGCTGGTATCAACTGGCGGAAAGCCAATGGTCAACGACCGAAATGAACCACTGTCAGCATCTTCGCGCTCAGGCTCGGGTTCAGCATCGCCTGATCCGAATAGACGCGCCGCCAGCAGCTCCAGCCACAAAAATTCGCTCTCTGGTACTTCTATGCCTCTCACTGGTCTTGCAGCGGTCGATGGTTCTGGTCGGAGTGGAAGCACGAGTCGGAAGCCTTATAGGGGCTCCAAGAGCACCAACTCGACGCCGCTTCTGCGGTCGACACCGACATCCGCGATGGCGATGGGCCGCACACGATCAAAGAGTAGAGTGAATGCATATACTTCGCCGATGTTGGAAGGTGGATCTGCACAAGGTGGAGAGGCGATGCACGACACCCCTTCGCCTGTGGATCTGAATGTCGATAGCGATAGTGTCGACCGTTCGATGCCGCCGCCACCCCTGCCCGCATCTGTTACTTCTGCGAACGCCTCCAATTCAAATTCGAACTTGAACAACAATCCCAATAGCAACGACAATCCGAATCGCAATCAGGACGATGGCGGCGGAGGTGGTGGCGGAGGCGGAACGCAGATGGATGTCGACATGGGCATGGGCATGGGCAACATGATGAACATGTCGCGCATGGGATCGATGGGCGGAATGGATCCACTTAGTGGGATGAACTTTGGCGAGATGGGCACGGCTGGGATGAACAACATGAACGGCATGAACGGTATGAATTCCATGAGCGGCATGAACGCCGAAATGGATTCTATCATGAGCATGGGCGGCATGAACATGGACATGGGGATGGGGATGAACGGAATGGGGATGGATGGGATAGGTATGACATCGTTTGGAGGGGGCATGGTGGGAATGATGGATATGACGGGCATGGATTTCGGCACTCAACAGGAAGCCCAGCAGCAACAGCAGCAAGATCGGCCTCCACTGCAGCAGCAGCAACAACCTCAACAAAATCAGCAAGGCATGTCTTCGATGCCATCGTCCAATTCATCGGGTCAGCGCCAGACGCATCAACAGCAACAACAGCAGCAGCAGCAACCCTTAGTCCCTGTAACCCCAGCCAGCATCATGAATCTTGGGCGATTGGGAAATCCACGATTGGGATCGACCACCGCTGCTTCATCGTCCTCTACGTCGAATGCCGCTGCTTCTGGTTCTACGACATCTACCATCGCCAGTACGACCGGCGCGCCGAGCACCAGGAAAGGCAGGAAATCAGACGCAGTAGCGAAGGGCCCACCGCCTGGAGCGAATGCTGTTGCTACCCGCAATTTACGAGCATCAGCACGCAAGGCGGCTAATGTGGTTAGCCCTAGCCTGAAGCCTTTGTTACCTGGTTAGTGTTCCATTTGATTTTGATTTTGAAATTAAGTTTGATTTCATATAACTTTTGCTGTCCCTTCGTCCTCTCATTACCGTGACTAATGTATGTTTTCCTTCGTCCTCTTATAGCGGGGGGGATGACGCCCAATATGGACCCTACGCTTCCTTCGCCAAGTATCCTCTCTTCGACCCCAAATACTCCACATACCCTGCCTTCGATGGCGGGTGGGTCGTCGACGCCGGGGCAGCCTATCCATGTGCGCAAGACTTCTCACAAGGCGGCGGAGCAGAAGAGACGCGATTCGCTCAAGACGACGTTCGACGACCTGCGCAAGCTCCTCCCACCTATCGCGCTGCCTAATGACGCCGACGTTGACCCAAATATGATCACATCACCATTGTTCCACCCCACAGCGCCGCTGCTCCCTGGTGCCCTTCCGCCCCGTGGCCCTCCCAAAGCTGGGGGCGAGGGTCCGAATAAGGGTGTCAGCAAACTGCAGCTGTTGATATGCGGCAACGAATACATCAGGCTGCTGAAGGGGCGCGTTGAACGGCGGGATGATGAGATCACGAAGCTCAGGAAGGAACTCTCAAGACTGAGGGTGGTCGTGGAAGAGAAGGGCGGCGATTCTTGGGAAGGAGAGGATGGGGAGAGGGAAGTGCTGGATTTGGAGAGGGATTTGGATGCGGTGGAGAAGGGGGCCCTTCATTCGCGGTCAATGGACAGGGAAGTAGGTGGAAAGGAAAACGGAGGAACTGCAACAGCTGATGACGGAATGGACGAGGGCGATGATGAGGGCGATGAATGACGCTGAAAGACGAGGCTCGGCGAAATTTTTACGCGCCCATGTTCCTCCATATTCCATCATTTTGTTCACCTTCTAAACTTCTGCGTCCCTCTTGCTCTTATATATTTCTAGGACCACGACATTGCTCTTCAACTATAACGTTTCCTACTAATTTATACCCTTCATTCGCCTTGTACATATTGCATACATGCCGCAAATAAGAATGCGTTACAGAAATAAAAAAACATGTTGTAGTCGAGCATTTTTTTCGCGTTTGTTTAGCCACGCCACGCGCGGAGTCACGAGCATGTGAGCTTTTGTCACCGCGAACAAAGTACGGCCACTTTATTCAACTATTTCATCTACGATGACCACTGAAATTTCAGAAAGGCCAGCCACCCCATTGCAAAGGCTTCTTCCTATCGAATGCTATCGACACTGCGATTCTTGTACTTGCGAGAGTTGTAGCGGAACGGAACGTTACTCCTGCTTTTGCCCTTATTGCACCTGTTCATCGTGCAGTGCCAAAGCTGAACGAAACGCCGATACCCGTGATACCCACTTGAACGATGACAATATTAGTGTCGCGGACGAAGATATCAATGGGAAGCGTAAACAGAAATCTCAACCATCGAATCAGCAACCTCCACGGAAGCGGATTAAGCCTCCACATGCTACCACAATTTGGGACCATGTCGACGCAGCTGCTCTTGATGCCACTGATCTAGATGTGCCTCCTGACGTCTCGCGTTTTTGCCAGGTGTCGCTTGCATATTCTGCCTCGGACTGCCTTCGGATGTGCCATGTCGTTCCATGGACGCTCGATGAAGACAATGTGCGCATTTGAAAAATTTCTCGATGGTCGAACGTAGCCACTGATACTAATTTTTCACAGCTCGCAAAGCTCGAGTTTGCGTGGGGGCTTCCGTATCGGGGTCTGTACCTTCACTCGAGATACAATATAATGACTTGTTTGTGGTTTTGTTTTCGTATCTAAACTACGATTCGTGACTGATTCTGTTTCAGTGACTACCGCGTTGTATGGCTCATTCATTCACGATTGTTGGGCGCTTCTCCCTATGGATCACGAATATCTGACGGCTCTCGTGACAATGTTCGACTCGAAGGGATCGTGGCGGAAGATGGTGAGGGATAATGATCGAATGACCGTACGACATCACCCTCTCTTTTAATGATCCTTGACTAAAACCATACATCTTTCAGAAAATCTACAAGGGTGCAAAGTCTTTCCGATATCTCTTTCTTCCTCTGGCTCACAACGGTGGCCTGAGGGACCCTGTTATCCGACGAAACTTGGACACTTGGGCTGAATCGTTGCTCACTCCGACCAATTGCAAGATCAATTTCTTCCCCTATCAAAAGCTCCCGGTTCTGGTCTCTCATGTCCAGCCTCATTATGCCATCTTCAGTCTGGGGTCCAAACTTCAGGAACACAATCTGACCGTTGAAGACTTCCTTGGCTCTGAGTACGCCAAACTGCGTCGCAAACACCTTGATCTTAACTTCGAAGCCTGTATCGCATTGGTCTCAAAGCTCTACAAACGATGGACTATTCGAAAACCGCCTCGTGACTTTGCGCCTCGTTCTGACGGCATGACTGAAGACTCTGACCTCGAAGACGATATCAGCACCTCTGACGAGTGTTCTATTCGGTCGCCTATGAAAGTCGCATCCCAATCCTCCGTTCAAAGCGATTGGAATCCAAGACGCAAACGCCGGGACCCGGGAGACGAAAATGTGTACCCCGACGACTCCCTCACGGCCATCATGGACGAAAATGCTACCGCCTACGGTTCTGACTATGAGAATGATGCCCCTGACGATTTTCTCACCGACGACGAGAGCAATTCGCTCTTCAATGCAAGGCTGAATGGATGGGTGTCGAATATCACCTCGGGTCTTTCACCACCACCACCTTCTCCTGCCAGCAGTCGTTCTGGTGTCGTGCCCGCATCTGTGACAGAGTGTGATAGCGACGGGGATGATGTCAAGGACATCGGGTTGGCAGATATGGATATCTCATGAGATCTTACTTTGGTTGTATTTTTAGTAATCACGTTAGTTGTGGTGCTTGTATTCATGATAATATGCTATCGTATCAAGACTTTTCAGGACTTGTCCTGGCCCCGTTTTCGCCAATTTCAAGTCCTTTCAGGTAATTCTATTCATCAGCCTAGCGGCCTTGCTGCAGGCGGTCCTGGTATATAGATTATCCGGAGACAAATCTAAACTTTCAACTTTCATGCTGTGAGCTGCAGTGCATAAGGCGAATGAGGCTCGAGAGCTGTTAACATTGTGAGCAAGTGTAAAATTGATCGATAGAGAAAGGTGCCCAAGTATGGAAAACTGCAAATTGAAAGCGTCTACCCATGCTACCCAACCACAAAATCAAGCGTCGACGCCTTAGTAAGTTCATTATGCGTCTGAAGTACATACGAGAGCCTGCTACTGCGGCCTTTGCGCCCAGCGCGGAATGCGGGCCACAGTTGTCCAAAGCCACATCGGTATGTTAGCGATTGGCAGAGGCTTCCACATAAAGCACTCTATCAAGCCACAGCAGCGCTATAGAACGTCAATTTACGCTTACAGCAAGTTTTGGTTCCATTGTCTATGCGCTCAGGCTACCTCTACTGCAAATGTCAAGCAAATGTATCGGATTCGCTTGCCAGTGAACGATGTCAAAATTTACAACTCCGAATTCGCATCGGCCTCGTCAATATGATCAATAGCATAGTACTGTACTGTTGGTATACATGGGCCTTAAACTTGAGAAAAAAATAGAAGAAAGTGTTTGGAAGACGTTCCATATGTATTGGTGAACCAATGATCTGGCCGATTCCGAACACGTGGAGATATTACCACGCTTGGAAGTGTTCAATTTGCTCGGTGGTCCGTCACTGCAGACGCTTGTTGAACAAAGTTCAGCATTCGATGTTCGGGTCGTTGAAAGCCTCACAGCACAAGCGCTAATGTGTTCCAACCCTATAAAAGGCTGGCTACTTTGGTGGTCTCCTTCTCAACACCCTCTTTCGTCCAACAACCTACTTCCCTCCGACATCGAACCTTACATCGATCGAATCCTATGCCTCCAAGCGAAGAATCCGAGACGCAATCCATAGTGGGCAGAGCGTCCGCAGTAGACTCTGAGTACTGCCGCTTTTGCGACTGTCCTGTATGCAGCACCACCCGTGACAGAGGCTATTGCCCTACATGCGGGTGCAGCAAATGCGCGCCAAGTGAAAAGGATCAAGAATCAAAGGATAAAGACTACGAGAACCCAGAGGACGATAACCCGAAGCGTAAACGTTCAAAGGTGGAAACTCTCAAAAATAGCAGGGATTTACCCGCTACTCCATCGAGACGAGGAATACATGGATCTGTCGCAAGTTCTCTGGCAACTGCGAGGGCGCATACCGATACTGCTGCCCTGCAAGCCGCTGGCATCACTGAGCCAGGCATCATGCGTTTTTGTCTTGTAACTTTTGGGAGCACTGCTGCTGATTGTCTTGAAACCTGCCATTTAGTTCCTCGGGCTCTCGATGAAGACAATGTCTGTAATCTTTGATATCCTTGCTCCCAAAATGCTCATAATCTTTCTTCTTTAGTATGCGAAGCTCGAGTTTGCATGGGGATACAAGTACGATGGACTCCATCTTCATACAAGGCATAATTTGATAACATGTGCGTCTCGTCTGTCTATGTTTCCTAACCATTGTTAATTAAATTACGCATTTCAGTGAACGCTTCTCTTCACGCCTCTTTTGATAAGGGTTGTTGGGCACTTGTACCTCTCGATATCTCTATTCTCGACAGAATGTCAGATTTCTTCAGTGACGATTCCTGGAGAACAAAGAAACAAGACAATGATAGAATGGAAGTACGTATTTTCATTTGCTCATTTTCTTCGTAGCATATTCATGCCTAACCTCCCCAGAAACTTTGCGAACATCGCACCTCTTTCAATTATGCGCTTGTTCCTTTGCTTCCCACCAAGAATGGCATGACTATTCCCCTGACCCGAAGAAACCTGGATGCCTGGGCTGAAATACCTAACAATGACAATTGCAAGACACACTTTTTCCCCTACTCGACCCTCCCAATCATCACTTCTCATGCCCGGCCTCACTTTGTCATATTCAATCTTATGTCAAAGCTTAGAACATCTGGCGTAAATCATACTTTTGTTGTCGCTGATACGATCTACCGACAGGTCAATCGTCAACATGCCCTTTTGCCGGTTGCTCTCCAGACGTCTGCCGCCCTTTACGATATGTGGACTTCTCAGAGCCCACCTCCTAGTTTCTCGCCTTCGAAGGCCTCAACTACAGAGCCAGACTAGGTGATAATGGCGGCGCCGGACCGTCTCGTAAAGCAGGCCGTGCTTATAGCACTCGAATTAAGAAAGCTTCCACCTCAGGCGGCGCTAGTGGAAGTAATTAAGGCGTTACTGGCGCCTGTGCTACGTCCGGATGACTCCGTCACCGCGATCGTCACCTCTGCGAATGATACCGACAACGACAGCGACTCGCCTAACGATGGCGTGACCGACGACGAAAGCGATGCTTGACTAGCTACTCTTGTTGGTATCATGGATAGCAAGTTTCATGTCGGTGACAGCCAATCTCATCAGTAGCGCCAATGAAGTCTCGGTTTGATCAATCTTCTAAGTACTTACAAAGAACTTATCTCTGGATGGTCTCTTTTCTTTTTTTTTTTTTCATACATACTCTATGTTCACGCTTTCACGGATACATGACGAGGCAATCAAGCCGGGCCCACAACTTCTCATAAATAGTTCGGACAATAATTACCACGCCTAGAAGTTCAAGCTCCGCAGAAGTCCGCCGGCGAGCCCTGGCGGCGGACGGTTCAAGTGTTCGATAATTCGACAATGCTTGTTGTCAGTCGTAGCGCAAGCGCTAAAGGGCTCCTACATAAAAGGCCGACAACACAAACGGTCTTCTGCCCGGCACCCTCTTTCGTCCAACTACGCGCTTTCCCTCTAGCACCATATCTTATGACGCCAACCAGATCTCAATCCCAATGGGCAGAGGTATAGTTTTCGATTACTGCCGTTTTTGCAACTGTGGCATATGCAGCACTGCCCGTGTAAAAGGTACAAAGGTCCATGATGAGTCCGCTATCCTCAATGCCGCTGGCATCATTAAGCCAGACACCGAGAGTCAATGTCCTGTAACATCCGGACACGCTGTTACAGATTGCCTTGAAACCTGCCACTTAATTCCTCGGGGTCTGGACAAAGATACCGTATGCATTTATCTGATATCCTTAATCCAAATACATACATATCCTTCCTTTCTTAGCATCAAATGCTTGAATTTGCATGGGATATAACTATGACGGTCTCCACCTTGATACAAGGCATAATCTGATAACGCGTTGATGTGCCTACGGGCGTATATATGTCGTAAAGTGAATATAATCCACAAAACAAACACAACACCCAGAGTCGGCGTGTGAGGTTGCGAGCGCGGGTTCGAATGGCGTTCCCTCCAAGGTCAGTCACCTATGGACGAAACGGAGAAGGATCGAGAACACTGTACGAGTGACCCCGCGCAGTGGTAAGAACGAAGGGGACGAGTATACGAGATGACGATAACGAGGCGGACGAGTTTTCGAGCAAACTGGCTCGGACGAGGACGAGTTACGAGTACGATTTCTGGTCTGAACGATGGGGGAGAAAATCTCTGTTTTTCCTAAACTACCGTACAGG